>SJYA01004222.1:0-36664 GCA_006410615.1 Neotragus moschatus
GTGCTGCAATTCATGGAGTCGCAAAGAGTCAGACAGGACTGAGCGACTGAACTGAATTGAACTGATACATTTACTTTTTATATACATTTTACATACTTAGTATGTAAAATATTTACGTGGTTCAAAAATCAAAACTGTGGGACTTCACTGGTGGCTCACTGGTAAAGAATGCAGGAGACACTAGTTCAGTCCCTGATATGGAAAGATCCCGCACACTGCACACAACTTTGGAGCCTATGCTCTAGAGCCCAGGAGCCCACGTGACCCAACTGCTGAAGTCCGAGCACCCTAGATTCTGTGCTCCGCAACAAGAGAAGCCACCTCAATGAGAAGCCCCCATAGTGCAACGAAAGGTAGCCCCTGCTTTCTGCAACTAGAGAAAGACACACACAAGGACCCAGTATAGGCAACAATAAGTAGATAAAATTTAAAAAAACTTACATAATCTACCTTTCAAGAAAAAAATCAAAAGTGTAAAAACATCCTTAGAGAAGTCTACTTCCATCGGTATCTTAGTTTCTGGTTATCTTTCTTACTTTTCTTTTTGCATAATTAAATATGAAGAGTGAAAAATGTGTTAAGTTGCTCAGTTGTGTCCTACTCTTTGCAGCCCCACTGCTCCTCTGTCCATGGAATTCTCCAGGCGAGAATACTGGAGTGGGTTGCCATTTCCTTCTCCATGGATCTTCCCTACCCAGGGATTGAACCCAGGTCTCCTACGTTGCAGGCAGATTCTTTACTGTCTGAGTCACATATATTTGTGTATATTTAATGTGCAAATCTGTTATTTCTCCCCTTTCCTCAAACATTTTCTTTTTTTAATAACTGCCTTAATGAATAAAATACCCTCTGTGTCTATTATTTTATATTATGAACCTATATCTTCAGAATAAATATCTAGGAATGGAATTGCTAGATCAAAGGTTAGGTGCCTGTGTAGCTTTGTTAGGTACTGCCGGATCCTCCCTTCAGTTCTCATACTTCACGTTCCCATGTGGAGGGTCGGAGAATGCCTGCTCCTCCGTAGCCTCCCCAGCAGAGAGTGTTGCCAAACTTTTGAACTTTTACTGCCCTGAAAGGAAAGAAATAGTACTTCAGTGTAACTTTAGCATCCGTTCCTGTTATTTTGAATGAAACAGAACATCTTTTCATGCATTTAAGTACAGTTAGTATATCTTTTTCTGTGAACTCTCTGTGTATGTCTTTTTTCAAGTTTTATTGAGATATATTTGACACATAATGCTGTATAAGTTTCAGATGTACACGATGATTTGATATATGTGCATATTGCAAAACGATTACCATCATAAATTTAGTTAACATCCATTGTCTCATGTAGTTGCCATTTAAAAAAAAATATCTTTTAGCCACTTTTCTACCTTTTTATTTTTAGGAATTCCTTATAAATTAGAATGATTAGTCCTCTGTGATACACGTTTTAAGTATTTTCTCCCATTTTGTCATTGGTCTAATGACTCAGAATTTGTTTTCTTTACCGCGGTGTTATCACTTATACAGTTAAGCATAACATGCTTATAGGACCTTTATTTGAGATGTGCTTAGTTGCTCAGTCGTGTCTGACTCTTTGCGACCCTGTGGACTGCCGTCTACCAGGCTTCTCTGTCCATGGGATTTTCTAGGCGAGAATACTGGAATGGGTTGCATTTCCTTCTCCAGGGGGATCTTCTCAACCCAGGGATTGAACCAGTTAATAATTTACTTATAAGAATGAGCAAAATTTAGAACTCAAGGAATAAAATCCAAAAATAAGCTAACAAACAGAAGGCGTAATTATAAAGAATATTTATCATACAAAACTGGAGTACCTAACATATTGCATAGCTGAATCAAAATTCAGAATATTTTAGCAGCCTGGAAATATGAACCAAAATGCATAAAATAATGTTTTGTACTTAGGCTTGAAAACACTAATTCCAGAAGTTCAAGCCTGGGGACACCTGCCATTACATAAACTCATATGTGTATAAACAAACCTTGGGTTTTAATTGACCACACATTTGTATAAGTCCAACAGGGTGATAACAGTTGCTAAAAGAAAATGTACTCTTAGAATGAACAATAGTAGAAGATTATCCTGATGATGGAGAAAATTTTCCCTTGGTACTCACCAGTTGCCAGATATCCAGAATGGTATGTTCAGTTCAGACGACCACACATCAATAGGGTCATTGAAATTGGTGAGAAACTGAGGAAGTCTGGCTTAGTAGAGTCCAGAAGTCACATCAGGAACCTAGAGATTTAATCTGGAGAAAAGAAAGCAGGTCATGTGAGAAGTATTTGAAGGCTGTCCAGGGTAGGTGGGATGAGAATTACTTGATGCTGTTCAAGCTGGCAGGATCTGTGGTTGTGACCTGTGAATGAGGCTTGCTGTAAAGGGAGACTTTCTAAACTGACCTTTAGGCCTGCTGGGAAGGGGAAGAACTGCCTTCCTTACCTACCAGCTCCCTATGGCCAAAGGTGTCTGGACAGAGGGTTCTGGTCAAGCGGAGACCGTGGGCTGCTGCTGTGTAGGGCAGTCTAGGCACCAGGGTTCTTGCTGTCTGGCTCATGGAAAGTGATCTTTCCTTCCCTTCTGGTGTCTTCTCTTTGTCAGGAATAAAAGCAGGTGGGGAAAATGATTTGTGGGACTTTTTGGCTGATTAGGTAGATGAAAATTTTGGAGAAACATTTGTCTGTAGGATTTGATGTTAAAATATGTCAACCTTGAGTTTTTACCAAAACCTGGGCCAGCATCCCGGGAGCAGGGACTGCCCCTTGTCGAGAATGGTATTTGTGGGTAAAGACCTCAAACTCTTATCCTCTTATCCATGTGTCTTTATTGTTGGCTCCTTGCCCTTTATCCCCACGACTGATGAGAATAGCAGCAATGTCTCAGTATGAATTGTACTTGTTAAAACCGTGCTTAAAGATCACAGACTGATCCCTATGATAATTTTATTGTCCAACTTTAATGGACACAGGAGTGGGATTAACACACAGGTTCTGATTTGGTAGTTCAGAGGTGGGCCTGAGGTTCTGCGTCTGTAGTAAGCACCAGATAATGTTGATGCTGCTGGTTCAGGGTCCGCACTGCATTGCAGGGGTCCAGAAGCAACAGTCCACGTAAAGCATGTGGACTGAATCAGAATCACCTGTCCCGTGCTTGTCTAAAATGCAGGGTCCTAGGCTGTACCTCTGTTCTCTGGGACTAGAATCCTTAGGGGTGGAGCCCAAGAATCAGCTCTTTGAGCTGGTACTGCAGGAGATTCTTGAGTACACTAAAGGTTTTTAACCGCTGGTCCTGGGGAGAATGGATAGGAGGTTTTAGACTGGGGAAGTGCATTGTTCCAGGGGATACAGTGAGTCACATGAAGAGTTGGTTGTAGGAAACTGGCTGCCTCTGTAGAGCTTGCATGAGGACCACTGGCGAGGATCCGGGGGGCCTTGGCTTCCCTCTAAAGTGCACATGCTGTGGTTTGATGACTCCTCTTCTGCCCCTGGGGCTTGTCTTTCCAGTCCTCCAGCATGCTCTGCCCACCCCCTGCTGAGGTACACTGACCATGAGCCTCAACTCCTCCCTCGGCCACAGGAAGGAGCTGAGTAACCTCACCGAGGAGGCCAGTGACCAAGGGGGCGGCGGCGTCACAGAGTTCATCGCCATCGTCGTCATCACCGTGTTTGTCTGCCTGGGCAACCTGGTCATCGTGATCACCTTGTACAGGAAGTCCTATCTCCTTACCCTCAGCAACAAGTTTGTCTTCAGCCTGACCCTGTCCAACTTCCTGCTGTCGGTACTGGTGCTGCCTTTCGTGGTGACCAGCTCCATTCGGAGGGAATGGATCTTCGGTGTGGTCTGGTGCAATTTCTCAGCCCTCCTCTACCTGCTCATCAGCTCAGCCAGCATGCTCACCCTTGGGATCATCGCTGTCGACCGGTAAGCTTGCCTCACAGAGAGCTGAAGGATTTAGGAGTATGGGCCAAGGGGGATCCTCAGAGATCATGCCTTCCAAGCGGCTTCAGTTCCTCTGGAGGGTGCTGGAGAGGGTGAGAAAGCAGACTTTTTCCTCTTCTCTCATCCCCTCAACCAGAGCACCTCTGATTTTATCTGATCTAGCTTGCATGTAGTTTTATTTTTTAAAAGAAGTTCCAATACTTAAAAAAGTTCTAGAAGCCTCTGCTTTTCAGCTGTTAGGTGAGACAGAAACTGAGAAAGGTGGCATGGCAAAGGAGGCCCCAAATCAGTTCTTCCCCAAAGTGCTGCCTGCTTTCTTTAGCTCAGGTTGGGCCAGAGCTGCACCAGGGCAGCCTAAAGAGGAAACATTCTCCATCCTCTGCAGTGTAGGGGCCTGTCCCAGATGGAAATGAGAGCAGGGGAGGGAAGGCAACTGGGGGAATAGAGACAGTGCTACCCAGGAGAAACAGTGTGGGCCTTACGAAATCTGAGCTTTCCCTTCCTGTGGCATGGGTGGCTCTAAAAGCAAGAAACAGCCCTCAGCTCTGCCTAGAAGGTTCTTCCAGATTGTGAGTTGGGCTGTCTGATTTGGTTGTGCAAGTCCTACAGGGTTTCACAACAAGTTTCCAACCTGTAGAATCATCTTCTTTCTTAGGATTTTGCCACTGGGCACTTTGTTCATCCCAGGCAAGGGTTCAACTGCACAGAAACAAAGAGGGGAGATTCAGATTCTGTTTGATTTACAGAATTAGGGCTAGAGCTAGCAGTGGAGTCAAGGGAAACACAGAGGTTGCTCACCAGCGCTGTCATCACTGGGTAACACAAGTCCCCTGGCTCCCTTAGAATCATCAGGTTTTGAACCAATAAGTGGTGCCTGGATGGTCCACCCAAGGTGCTGGCCTCCACTAGGCCCAAGGCCAGACTCCTGCTGGTTCTCTGTAACTGGAGGGGTTAGAATGAAGGAAGCCATCAGGTGACTTCTCCAAGTATGTTCTTTCCCACCAACAATAAAAATAATACTGAAAATATAAAGAGTAAAATAAGACATACCATGCAGAGTTGTATATACATTCTATGCAGAGTACCAAAGAATAGCAAGGAGAGATAAGAAAGCCTTCTTACGTGAACGATGCAAAAAGTAGAGGAAAACAATAGAATGGGAAAGACTAGAGATCTCTTCAAGAAAATTAGAGATAACAAGAGAACATTTCATGCAAAGATGGGCACATTTCTGTCCTTTATAGGGCAGAAATAGTATGGACCTAACAGAAGCAGAAGATATTAAGAAAAGGTGACAGGAATACATAGAAGAACTATACAAAAAAAGTCTTAATGACCTAGATAACCATGACAGTGTGATCAGTTTCCTAGAGCCAGACATCCTGGAGTTTGAAGTCAAGAGGGCCTTAGGAAGCACTACAAAGTGAGTGGAGATCATGGAATTCCAGCTGACCTATTCAAAACATAAAAGATGATGCTGTTAAAGTGCTGCACTCAATATGCCAGCAAATTTGGAAAATTCAGCAGTGGCCACAGGACTGGAAAAGGTCAGTTTTCATTCCAATCCCAAAGAAGGGCAATACCAAAGACTGTTCAAACTACCGCACAATTGTACTCATTTCACATGCTAGCAAGGTAATACTCAAAATCATTCAAGCTAGGCCTTAACAGTACGTGAACTGACAGTTTCCATATGTCCAAGCTGGATTTAGAAAAGGCAGAGGAACCAGAGATTAAATTGCCAGCCTCTGTTGGATCATAGAAAAAGCAAGAGAATTCCAGAAAAACATCTGCTTCTGCTTCATTAACTATGCTAAAGCTTTTTACTGGGTGGATCACAACAAACTGAGGAAAATTCTTAAGGAGATGGGAATACCAGACTACCTTACCTGCCTCCTGAGAAACCTATATGCAGGTCAGGAAGCAACAGTTAGAACTGGACATGGAATGATGGACCGGTTCAAAAGTGGAAAAGGAGTACGTCAAGGCTGTATATTGTCAGCTTGCTTATTTAACTTACATGCAGAGAGTACAACATGAGAAATCCCAGGCTGGATGAAGCCTGAGCCAGAATCAGTATTGCCAGGAGAAATATCAGTAACCTGAGATATGCAGATGACACCAGCCTAATGACAGAAAGTGAGGAGGAACTAAAGAACCTCTTGATGAAAGTGAAAGAGGAGAGTGAAAAAGCTGGCTTAAAACTCACCATTCAAAAAACTAAGGTCATGGCATCTAGTCCCGTCACGACATGGCAAATAGATGGGTAAAAAGTCGAAACAGTGACAGGTTTTATTTTCTTGGACTCCAAAATCACTGTGGGTTGTGTCTACAGCCATGAAATTAAAAGATGCTTGCTCCTTGGAAGAAAAGCTATGACAACCTAGATAGCATATTAAAAAGCAGAGACATGACTTTGCTGACAAAGGTCTATATAGTCAAAGCTATGGTTTTCTAGTATTCATGTATGGCTGTGAGAGTAAAGAAAGCTGAGCGCTGAAGAAATGATGCTTTTGAACTGTGGTGCTGGAGAAGACTCTTGAGGATCCCTTGGACTGCAAGGAGACCCAGCCAGTCAATCCTAAAGGAAATCAGTCCTGAATATTGGAAGGACTGATGCTGAAGCTGAAACTCCAATACTTTGGCCACCTGAAGCCTCATTGGAAGAGCTGCCTCTTTGGAAAAGACCCCGATGCTCAGAAAGATTGAAGGCAGGAGGAGAAGGGGATGACAGAGAATGCGATGGTTGGATGGCATCACCGATTCAATGGACATGAGTTTGAGCAAACTGTAGGAGATTGTTCAGGACAGGGAAGCCTGGCATGCTGCAGTTCATGGGATCGCAAAGAGTCAGACACAACTGAGTGACGGAATAGCAACAAGACATATCCGTAGACATAGACATATCCATAATCCTACTAATAAGCGATCAATCAACCACTGTTTACATTTTTAGCATATTTGCCTCCAGGGATTTTTGGCTGTATGCTATAAATTTAGAAAATAGGCTCAAGGCNGCTTTTACTGGGTGGATCACAACAAACTGAGGAAAATTCTTAAGGAGATGGGAATACCAGACTACCTTACCTGCCTCCTGAGAAACCTATATGCAGGTCAGGAAGCAACAGTTAGAACTGGACATGGAATGATGGACCGGTTCAAAAGTGGAAAAGGAGTACGTCAAGGCTGTATATTGTCAGCTTGCTTATTTAACTTACATGCAGAGAGTACAACATGAGAAATCCCAGGCTGGATGAAGCCTGAGCCAGAATCAGTATTGCCAGGAGAAATATCAGTAACCTGAGATATGCAGATGACACCAGCCTAATGACAGAAAGTGAGGAGGAACTAAAGAACCTCTTGATGAAAGTGAAAGAGGAGAGTGAAAAAGCTGGCTTAAAACTCACCATTCAAAAAACTAAGGTCATGGCATCTAGTCCCGTCACGACATGGCAAATAGATGGGTAAAAAGTCGAAACAGTGACAGGTTTTATTTTCTTGGACTCCAAAATCACTGTGGGTTGTGTCTACAGCCATGAAATTAAAAGATGCTTGCTCCTTGGAAGAAAAGCTATGACAACCTAGATAGCATATTAAAAAGCAGAGACATGACTTTGCTGACAAAGGTCTATATAGTCAAAGCTATGGTTTTCTAGTATTCATGTATGGCTGTGAGAGTAAAGAAAGCTGAGCGCTGAAGAAATGATGCTTTTGAACTGTGGTGCTGGAGAAGACTCTTGAGGATCCCTTGGACTGCAAGGAGACCCAGCCAGTCAATCCTAAAGGAAATCAGTCCTGAATATTGGAAGGACTGATGCTGAAGCTGAAACTCCAATACTTTGGCCACCTGAAGCCTCATTGGAAGAGCTGCCTCTTTGGAAAAGACCCCGATGCTCAGAAAGATTGAAGGCAGGAGGAGAAGGGGATGACAGAGAATGCGATGGTTGGATGGCATCACCGATTCAATGGACATGAGTTTGAGCAAACTGTAGGAGATTGTTCAGGACAGGGAAGCCTGGCATGCTGCAGTTCATGGGATCGCAAAGAGTCAGACACAACTGAGTGACGGAATAGCAACAAGACATATCCGTAGACATAGACATATCCATAATCCTACTAATAAGCGATCAATCAACCACTGTTTACATTTTTAGCATATTTGCCTCCAGGGATTTTTGGCTGTATGCTATAAATTTAGAAAATAGGCTCAAGGCACTGGGGTCTTGTGACCTGCTTTTTCACTTGACGTGATTGTGAGCATTTTTCCCATGTGCAAATGTCCTTTGAGAACATGTCTTTAGTGGTTACATGGTATTCCATCCTCTGGATGGACTATAGTTTATTTTTACAGTCCCCTGTTAGCTTTCTATTTTCTATAATAGCACTTTTGAAGAAGACGTATGTTTGCAAAATTGTAAACACACTTTCAGGATTCTTGATGTGTGAAAGGCAGGCTCCGCTTCAGAAGGCTGTATGGATCTTCACTCTAGTGGCTGCTTGTCAGCTTCCTAATCAAGACTGATGATCAGCATTACAGACATAAGTGAGGTTTTGTTGGCAGTGAGACGGAATGGGATCTCACTGTTTGAATTTCTATTCTTGAAATCATTGCTTTTGGAATATCCCTTTCTGGGTCCTGGGTCCTGTGGAAGGTGGAGTGGGGGCCAACAGCTCAAGAGCAAAGTAGGGGAATTAGTTTTAAGTGCCTCTCACGGAGCTCTCCGTACATAGATGTTCGGTAAATAGTGGCAGCTCTTGAAGGCTGTAAGCTGCTTACTTGGATCTGAGACCTAAATAAGCTAAGAGTGAAGTGTTTTTTCNGGGGGCCAACAGCTCAAGAGCAAAGTAGGGGAATTAGTTTTAAGTGCCTCTCACGGAGCTCTCCGTACATAGATGTTCGGTAAATAGTGGCAGCTCTTGAAGGCTGTAAGCTGCTTACTTGGATCTGAGACCTAAATAAGCTAAGAGTGAAGTGTTTTTTCACCAGCAAGCATGACAGATTCTCAAATCGTGTCATCAAAATGCATCAAACGAGAGAGAATTTGCCTCTTTCAATGCTTTATTCTTTGATGCTGGGAATGTTTGCTGGATATCTACTTTGTGAAAGCATCTGTACTAAATCTCAAGCTAGTAGGATACAGCATGACTAGGATGTAGCCCCTGCCGACCAGGAGTCCCTAGGATTTTGGCAGAGGCTGACCCACAGGTGCTGATGGGAACCAAAGCAGAAATGAGTGTGGTCACAGCTCCCACTGCCACTGCTTTAAAAAAAAAATTTGTTTATTTGGCTGTGTTGGGTCTTATTTGCTGCTTTCAAAATCTTTAGTTGTGGCACACGAACTCTTTAGTTGCGGGGTGAGGACTCTTAGTGGCAGACCAGTGGCTAAGACTCTGCCCTCCACATGCAGGGGGCTTGGATTCAATCCTTGGTCAGGAAACTAGATCACATATCCTGCCGCTGAATCTGCTGGTAGGTTCTAGAGCCCTTGGGTGAGGAAAAGATGGCAGTGAGTTGGATTGCAGGGGGCCCTCCCACTTTTTCTCATACTCTTGTCTTTTTTTCTCCCACCCTACCCCCCGCCCACACACTGTCACAGACACAAGAGCTGCGTCATCAGGTTTCCTACATAAAAGCCTCCATTTTTTCATTTGATAAACAATTTACTGAGTACCTAATGTATGCCTGACACAGTTGGTGCTGGGAATATGCAGCTGAAGAAGCACTTGGAGGATTTCACAGTGTAGGAGGAGAGACATGTGGCCAGGCAGTTTCAGGACCATATCGTGTATACATAATGCCAGTGTGTTTTACATACGGTGAGAACACAGAGGAAGGAGCAAGGCAGAACATGGCGCAAAAGCATGGTCTGTGTTACATAGCCGGAGGTCAGAGTATACGAACAAATGGACATCACGGTCACCCCGCTAGAGCTTTAATCCAGGCACCTCAGACCCTACAGCCTGGCCCCCCTGTCACTCAGGGACAGAACTATGAACTAAGAAAGGACTTCCGCCTCACTGTGATAACAAGTCACCAAGGCCTGGTTGTCTTTGGAAAATAGTTCATTTCCTTCTGCAGGCACAGCGAGATGGATTTGGCCAGCACAGTGCTTTGCCCAGATCTTTGACTATAACATATTTATGTATAGTGCTATAAATTGTGATGTCTTCAAATATTTTCTTCGCAGGTGCAATTTATTTTTTTTATTATTGGTCACTTGTGTGGCTGAAAGTACCGATTGACTGGCCTGGCTAGTTGATCTCTTCATATAAATGATTGCCATCTGATCAGGATTTCAAATACCCTTTCTAACACCCCTGGATGTTAGCAGTTTTGGAGGTCGCACATTTGCCTTTTAGGTAGGAACCCTAATGATGCGGCTCTTGGTTTTCTTTTTTTTCATTTGTTTGTTTCTCCTCTCCTCCCCGCAACTGATGCGGCTCTCGTGTATGTGACAGTGTGTGGGGAGTAGGGCGAGAGAGAAAAA
This sequence comes from Neotragus moschatus, assembly GCA_006410615.1. Taxonomy (NCBI): domain Eukaryota; kingdom Metazoa; phylum Chordata; class Mammalia; order Artiodactyla; family Bovidae; genus Neotragus; species Neotragus moschatus. Next base: position 10,441 of record SJYA01004222.1, read on the forward strand.
GAGAGTGCGGAAAAGGGAGAACGAGGTGGAGGGACGGGGACTGAGAGGGAGAGAGGGAACCCGGCAAGAGGAGGTGGTAGGAAGAGACAGGTGAGGAGAGAGGAGTGAGTGAGGATGGGGAGAAGAAAGAGATGGGGGCGCCGTAAGAAAGCCAAAGAAAACAAGGCTAGGGGGCATGCGCTCAACTGGAATGTTAGTCGCGAGCCAGGCACTACACCCTGCTGTTGACCCTGTCCCAGCTAACCCTCAACAACTCTATCAGACTCACTTTGCAGATGAGCAAAGTGCAGTTTTGCAAACTGGCCCAAGTCCTCATGGCTATTAAGTGACTTGTCCAATTCCAAGGTGCCAGAGGCTGGGCTCTTAACCTTTAATACAGTATGCAGTCAATTGTCCATCTCCTCTTCCAACCAGTATATTTAGTTCAAGGTTTGTCCGTCTCGGCTCGGTTGACACGTCGCACCAGATAATTTGTTGTGACAAGCCATTCTGTGTAGGGTGTTGAGGGGAACCCCCTGGCCTCTGCTCACTAAATGCCAGTAACACCTCCTGGTTGTGACAACTCCCATTGTCTCCAGACATTGACATGTGTCCTCAGTTAGGAACCCTATGCACTGTATCTAAAGAAATCCTTGAGCCTGGTTGGCAGATGAGCCAAAAAAGTCCATCTTGTAGCCGCATGATGAGAGAGCAGAGATAGGGCATAAAAAGAATAGTTGGCTGGAGTGAGATTCACCACCGAGATGTCAGTGCCCTAAACCTGTCGTGTGCATGCAGATCCAGGTGGGGAACATCATGCGACCTGGGAAGATTTTCCCTGTGAGTAAGTCCAGTGTGGTCACCTCTGGCTTAGCCTTGAAGTTGTCAGGGTTTAAGGTCCTGTTAGGATATTTCTGTTTTCCTTCTGGACTGGAGTGAACGAAACTTCAGCTCTAAACTAGTATTTTAAAAGAAAGTAACTAGCATTGTGGGATGGTTACTTATAGTGCTGTCGGGAGATTTTTCAACATAATATAACATGTTCACTCCAAGGTAGCTGTAGTCGGCTTAGATTTGGTTTGTGTTTTTAGTGAAGCCATCTTATAAAAACAGGGGTTGTTTTCTAAGTGATTGGTCTCGTGGCAAGAGAGCTAAGCATTGGAGCCCCTATGGTCATTACAACTTTTGAGTTACACGTGACATCACAAAAGCCTCTTTTGAAACCAAGAGTGGTGCTTGGGCTCATGTCTAAAGATGAGTTGTTGGAGGAAAGATAGAGCATTTCAGAAGACAGTTAAGAGTATGAGAAACAAAGGAAAAACCCCTCCATTTTGGCCCATATTAACCTGCAGAGTATAGCGAGTTGTCTTTGTTCTGTATTTTCCCTTGAGCTTGTAAACTAGGCCTAAATGAAGCTTAAGTTTAAAAAATGAAGTTTCGAATCAGTGAAAACCATTTTTTGCGTGTTTGTGGACAGATGTTGGCATGTTTGAGGTATAGTAGATTTGTGCATTTCAATGTATATAAATTTTGCCCCCCCCTCAAACCTTAAAACCAAAGCAACCCCTGGAGAGTGTGGGTGTATACAGGCATCACTCTGGCCTTTCAAGGGCTCTTCTGATTCTAGGGGACTGATCCCTCAGGAGCCAGCACCAGCCCCCTGCCTGGGCACCCTGAGGGGCCTCTGGGATTCGGCTGGGAGAAACCACTGGTACATCCTAGTGGAATTGCTCAAGCTCCACACTCTAGATAGTCTGTGATACAAAGACATCTTACCATTGGATAATAATCCTGACTGGTGTTGAGAACAGCCAGAGGCCATGTTCAGGGGGCCGTTTATTACTGGTAATGATTTTTATGACTAGTTGAACAGGGTTCATCCAAGGAGCCCGGGACAGCTCACATTCCTCAGGCCTGGCCTCCCACACCCAGGTATTGCCCTTGAAGTATTGTCTGAGGTCAGAGGGCCTGCATGATTTTTAAATGGGCAGAGGAAAGTAGAAATCCCTGCTTTGTTTCTTTTTTTAAAGTGAAGAAAACCTTCCTGGAAGTGCCCCCAATCCTACCCTAGCAAACTCCCCTCACATTTCCTTTGCCAGATGTTGTTACACAGGGCAGTGCCTCAGCTGGTCACCTGGCAAGGGGTAGGATACCATCAGCGTGGCCTGATTCATCCCCTGGTGCTCAGAAAAGCCAAGGGTCCCCTGTGGTCACAGCAGTTTTGCAGAAACAGAGTGAAGATTCTGTCTTCAAGAAGGAAAGGGCTTCTTCCCTAATGACCTAGGGGTTAAGAATCTGCCTTACAATGCAGGGGACCCTTGCATAGGTTCGATCCTTGGCCAGGAAATGAAGACCCCATGTGCCGCGGACAACTAAGCTCCTGCGCCATAGTGACTGAGCCCACCTACTTCAACTAGAGAGTCCGTGTACCATAATGAAAAATCCCGCACGACTCAGTGAAGATCCCTCCCATGTGCTGCAACCAAGACCTGACCCAGCCAAATGATTAATTTTTCAAAAAGAAGGAAGAGGGAAAGGTCAGTGGACAAAGACCCAGCTTTGTCCCTATTGCCGTTTAAAGAGAGGCCCCACCCAGCTCTTTCCCCCATTCTAGCACATCCTGTGACTTGCATCCACAGTTTATTTGAAGACTTTAACAGGATAGCAGGACCTCCCAATTTCCCTTGGAGACTAATTACTGACAACCTCTCTCTTAGTGTTAAGACCTGATTCCCATCCTAAGTGTTTCCCATTTTACAGGTGAAGGAACTGAAGTTCTGAGAGGTTAGATAACTCCCAGGGACACACAGCTAGTAGACAGCAGAATCACCATCTGAACCCAGGGATTTCAGCTCCAAAGGCATGCTTCTTTCATGTGGCAAGATGCAAACCCAGATGTCAGTTTAAGACAGAACTTGCTTTACCATAGCCGGCGTGCAGAGTTTCTGTAATCGATCCCGTAGTTACAGTCTCTTCTCCTCAGGTCTCACACTCAGAAGCACTCTTTCCAGGCTAGACCTTGGCACGGCCTCAAGGCTTGAGACTGGCAGCCTCTCTCGCCACTGATGACACAGTCTACACGGAGGTGTTGACTGAGGCAGCGGCTCCTCCACGGAACTTTCTCTAGGCAGCTGGTGGCAGTTCAGGCTGTGGCCCCTGCTGCTGAGCTGCTAGTGCCTACGGGTGACTCAGGAAGGTCCTGGTGGAAAAAGTGGCTTCCCAGGCCATGTGTGGCCATTTCCTGTGGCCCTGCCTGTACCAGGTGGTGTCAGTGTGGTCACCCCTGCCTCTCCACGCGGTGCCTCATGCAGAAGCCCCATCAACAAACAGCATTTGTTTCGGATAAAAAGTCATGAGGGTGGTGATTTACTTTCAACCCCATGGTCTTAATACTCCCGCTCATCCAGGTTAAAGCATCAGTACTCAGCTGGCCAGCAAGGCTTAGTGCCCCCCGGCCCCCTGGCTCCTTGTCTCCCTGCTCCACCTTCACTCCTTGCCTGCCTGATTGAGCTACCAGCAGCCTCCCTGTTGAGCCAGGGCATGCGTGCTAAGTCGCCTCAGTCATGTCTGACTGTCTGTGACCCCATGGACGGAGGCCTGCCAGGCTCCTGTCTCCATGGCAAAATTACATGTCATTCTCTCCTCCAGGAATCTTCCTGACCCAGGGATCGAACCCACATCTCTTAGGTCTCTCGCATTGACAGGCCGTGCTCACATGCATGTCTGCACCTTGCCAAGGCTGGCTTTCTGCCACATCTGCTCCTGGACCAGTGCCTCTGGTCTCTTAAGACCTGTGTTTATGTGCCGTCTCCACCAAGAAGTCTGCCCTGATCCTGTACTCTGGATCCAAGGCCCCATCAGTATGAATCAGTAACTCTCTAGGCCTCCCTCCTTCACAGAGCTAAGGGGTTAGCAACCACCCCTGGTCTGTGGATTCCAGAACAAGAGGATTTGCAGGAAATTGCTGCCATGTGCGTTGGGGACTATAGAGTCAGGTTGCCTGGATTTGTATCTTGTTTCTTCCTCTTCCTTGTCTGGGACAGATTATCTCTCCTTTCGGGTCCTCAACTGTAAGATGAAGATAGCGATACTGTCCAGCACTTTACACATTTGTGAGGATTAAATGTAGCCCTTTCCACTCTAGAGCCTCACACTCTGCTTCTGTGCCCATCTCCCTCTGCCTCTTTTTACTGGTATTTCCAGTGCATAGCCAGGAGGAAAATGGCAACCCACTCCAGGATTCTTGCCTGGAAAATCCCATGGATAGAGGAGCTCTGCTCCACGGGGTCACAGAGAGTCAGGCACAACTTAATAAGTGAGCACACACCCCAGTGCATAGCACCAGGCTTGGCGTGTGGCGGGCCTTCAGTTTGTTGAATGAGTGAACCCCCTAATGCTTAGAAGTTATTCTGGTTTCCGAGAACCCTCTGAAAACTGATCTAAAAGGGTTAATGTTAGAAACACAAAAGTGATTTGGTTGGAGGCATGACTCCCCAGAACTCCTGCAGGTGCCTCATGCCTAGCCCCACCCCGAGAATGAACGGACTCGCCTGGCGGCTTGGAGGCGGGGCTGCCTGAGCTCTGTGTCCTCCCTGGCGCACAGTCGTTCTCTGATGAAGAGTCCCACGGGGCTGCGTGATGTGGCCAGTCTGTGACTTGTCCAGGGGCGTTGGGAGAAGGTGCTGGTTTTAGAAGCATTCACCCTGTGGCTGACTGGAGAGAAATTCAGCAGCCTCCCTACCTAGGAAAGCAGTGCGCACCCATCCTGGTGTGTTTCTCCTCTGTTTTGCCTCTCCTCACCTCCCTCCATGCCTTTTCCAGCTACTACGCTGTCCTGTATCCCATGGCGTACCCGATGAAGATCACGGGCAACCGGGCTGTGATGGTGCTGGCCTACATCTGGCTCCACTCCCTCATCGGCTGCCTGCCACCTCTGTTTGGCTGGTCATCGGTGGAGTTTGACGAGTTCAAGTGGATGTGCGTGGCCGCGTGGCACCGGGAGCCTGGCTATACCGCGTTCTGGCAGATCTGGTGCGCCCTGCTCCCCTTCCTGGTCATGTTGGTGTGCTATGGCTTCATCTTCCGAGTGGCCAGGGTCAAAGCACGCAAGGTGCACTGCGGCGCTGTGGTCACCGTGGAGGCGGGCGTGCAGAGGCCTGGGAGGAAGAGCTCCAGCGCCTCCACCTCCTCTTCGGGCAGCAGGAAGAGCGCCTTTCAGGGCGTGGTCTATTCGGCCAACCAGTGCAAAGCCCTCGTCACCATCCTGGTGGTCCTTGGCGCCTTCATGGTCACCTGGGGCCCCTACATGGTTGTCATCGCCTCTGAGGCCCTCTGGGGGAAGAACTGTGTCTCCCCAACCCTGGAGACCTGGGCCACTTGGCTGTCCTTTACCAGCGCCATCTGCCACCCTCTGATCTATGGACTCTGGAACAAGACGGTGCGCAAGGAGCTCCTGGGCATGTGCTTTGGGGATCGGTATTACCGGGAACCATTTGTGCAGCGGCAGAGGACGTCTAGGCTCTTCAGCATTTCCAATAGGATCACAGGTACCTTGGAAACTTGTCAGCAAAGGGGTGCGCACTCTCCCATAGGTGTAGCCTGTGGGCTTCTTGGACACTCTGGCAGGTTGATGGGTGAGATCTCAGACTGACTGCCTCCTCGGGGTTTAAAGCACGGGTTCCCTTTGGGGAAGGAGCGTCCCAGTGATTCCCAAGCAGATTTCCCAAGCTGGGCAGAGCAGAGGAGACGAGTTCTGTGACCCCAGCCGCGGCCCACTGCCTGGAAAATACAGTTAGTTCTATCTAGACAAAAAAGAATTTAAGCATTGAACTAGGCCACCTTCTCCTTTCAGTGTTCCTTGAAGCAGAGTCCTTTTTGAAGTGCTCCTTTCCCTCCTCAGCTGCTCCTACTGGACATACTCCTCCTTGGGCCCTTTCCTCACCGTAAGCCCTTTCCTTACTGTACCGTCCCTAGTAATTCAGGATGTGTTCAGGCCAAGCCTCCACTCTGTCACTGAAACGTTGCTATCTGATATGTGTTAAAGCTGCTCCTCCATCTGATAATTGATTTCAGAGCTAAGTTTCTGGACACAATCCCATGCCCTTTAGTGAGATCCAAAGGAATTACTCTAGTTGGGATACATTTTTTTAAACTTTTTTCTTTTGAGATAATTTTAGACTCAGTGAAGATTTGGGAAGAGAATTCCCATCCCCTCAGCTTCTCCTCGTGCTAACATCTTGCCTAACCGTAGCACCATGAATGCGTGGCTATTAACAGCTACAAACTTGACTCAGATTTCACCTATGTTCCTACTGGTATCCTTTTTCTCTTCCAGGATCCAGTTACGGATCCCATGTTGTATGCAGTCATAACATCTCCTTTGTCTTCTTCAGTCTTTAACAAGTCTTTTTTCTTTCCTTGTCTTCCCTGACTTGACACTTGTGTAGAGGTCTGTTCAGGGATTTTGTAGACGGCCCCTCAATCTGTGTGCAGCTGATGTGTTCTCAAGGTTACAGTTTTGGCAGGATGCTGGGCAGGTGATGTGCTCTCCCTAGTAAGCGTACCAGGGGCATATATGTCTGTAGGTCTTACTACTAGGTAATTTTATTCTTGATCTCTTGGCTGATGTCTTAGCTTGGGCTGCCACAACAAAATACCAGAGAGTGCATGGCTTAAACCAAAGGCATTCATTTTGCCACAGGTCAGCAGGCTGGAGTCTGAAGTTAGAGTGGCGCAGGGCTGAGTTTTGGGGGGGCTTTCTCCCTGGCTGTCCTCTTGCTCTGTCCCGCCGTGGTGGAGGGTTAGGAGAGAGCAAGCTCTCTGGTCTTCCCACCGTCATGGCCTCTTCTAAACCTAGTTATCTCCCCAGGAACCCACTGCCGAATACCATCACACTGGGAGTTAGGGCTTCAGTATAGAAATTTGGGGGATACTTTCAGTCCATGCAGTTAGGTTGATGTCTGGCAGGTTTCCCCACTGTAGATTCACTATTTTTTCCATTGTCATTAATAAGTACAGCGGAAGAGATACTTAGAGGTTATGAAAATATCCTATTTCCCTTCAGCCTTCACCCACTGTTTGTAGCCTGCGTTGGTGGATCTTGCCTCCAAAGTTACCACTCTGTTGTTTGAGGGAGATTGTCACCTGGATGGGCTATTGGAAGGGAGACTCTGAGGGCACTTACCAGATCACATTCATGAAAAGAGCCACGTGGTTCAGAGTGCAGTTCCAGTCTCTTGCCAGATGACTTTGGGCAACTCACTGCTTGAGTTAATTTTTCATTTCCTGGAAATAGGCTTTCCACCTCCCCCCCCAAGAGAGTGAAAATGAGAGCTCTTAATTGTGAGAACTCTAGAGTAGGGATGATAGGAGATGTTCCATGTGGCAGCAAACCAACGTCACTAATTTACCTCATGGACTAACGGAGTGCTTTTTCTTGAGAAAAGGAGAAATTCTGGGACTTTTAAAAAATTTATTTATTTTTTAATTGAAGGATAATTGCTTTATAGATTTTTTGTTGTTTTATGTCAAACCTCAACATATATATAGGTATACATACATGCTCTCCCTTTTGAACCTCCCTCCTCATTTTGACCATAGGAGAAAAAAACATCTCTCGGGACCCCAGTATTTTAGCTCCTGAATTTCTCACCCCTTGCTACTGGCAAGACTATGATTCCAAGTATTACTTGTGAGCCAGGAGGAATACATTCAGGGTTTGGTTTCATTTCACTGATTAACCTATTTGTTCAGATTTTGTAAAATCAATTATCTTCCAGGCAAAAAAAATAAACATTTTCGATTCCAGTGACGGTAAGAGTGAGGAAAAAGAATGGAGGAGGAGAGGGTAGATAGAATAAAAAGAAACATCTATTTTGGGAGCCAGGATTTTCTGTGTGAGCCACTTGGGGTTATCCTAGACGAGCTTGTCAGGCTGTGAGTATAGATGGAAAACACCAGCTGTGGTTGCACTGGCAAGCTCAAGGCAGTGTGCGGTCTCTTCATTGAGGGAGAAGCAGTCTTGTGGGTTGTTTTTGGGCTGAAGCGCATTTGGGATGATGGGTTCTGAATTGTTGGCATTCCCTTGAATCAGAGCTGGGGGCATCCCTGCTGTCTCTTCCCCAGATGTCCTGACTTTAAGAGGTGGGCAACAGCATTGGCAAGAACCTTAAAAAAAAAGCAGAATGCAGTGCCCATCCCATCCCTGAACCCTACTCTGGTCATACCAGGAAAACCCATGGCCTTTCTGATAAGGAGAGAGAACCCTGGCCTCCACCTTGCACCCCTGTCCTCTGGCTGAGCCCGGGCTCTGACCAGACCCTGGTCTGGCACCCTCTGCAGGCCTGACTTGCCTCTGCAGTAGATGCCTAAACCCCAGTGGGCTTTCCCTGCCCCAGCCCACTTCAGGCTACTTCTCTTACTCAGAGAAGGAACTTGCTCTCTCCTGTTAGCACAGCATTAGAAGGATGATAAGATTCCTTCCAAAGCCAGCAAGAAAAGGCTCAGAAGCCCTCTCTCGGTTTTGTTCCTCTCCATTTGCGTGAGCACCTGGAAAGTCCTCACCAAAGGATTCAGTACCTGGAATTATAAACTTTCCTCACAGTGCTTGTGAGCAGGTGTAGTGGCATTCCACAAACACCTGGAGTTTTCTACTGCCCCTGAGATGCCAGGAGTTCTACATAGGCAGTCATGTTTATTAAGATTTCATATGTAGATTTTACCCATAATCCATGAATTTTGGTTTTCTCATGCTATTAGCCCCAAACTGAAAAAATGCATCAGTTTAGGTTTTCCCTGGGTACCACCTCTCACCAGGCCACTACGATACTTTCTGCTTGTGAAGGCTCGTTAGCAGATTACCATGGCGTTCCCTGATGTATTGAGATCTCTGGCCTCCCTGAGGATTGCCAGGCGGGGCCATCTCTTGGTGGGTAGGTCAGCTCTGGAGTGGACGTTGATTCTAGTGCTGAAAGGTGCTACTGCTGCTGCTAAGTCGCTTCAGTCGTGTCTGACTCTGTGTGACCCCATAGACGGCAGCCCACGAGGCTCCCCCGTCCCGGGATTCTCCAGGCAAGAACACTGGAGTGGGTTGCCATTTCCTTCTCCAATGCATGAAAGTGAAAAGTGAAAGTGAAGTCGCTCAGTCATGTCCAACTGTTAGCAACTCCATGGACTACAGCCTACCAGGCTCCTCTGTCCATGGGATTTTCCAGGCAAGAATACTGGAGTGGGGTGCCATTGCCTTCTCCAGCTGAAAGGTGCACGAAATGCCAACATTTGGTCTTAGGAGTTCAGTTCAGTTGCTCAGTCGTGTCCGACTCTTTGCGACCTCATGAACTGCAGCATGCCAGGCCTCCCTGTCCATCACCAACTCCCGGAGTTCACCCAAATTGAGTTGGTGATGCCATCCAACCATCTCATCCTCTGTCATCCCCTTCTCCTCCTGCCCTCAGTCTTTCCCAGCATCAGGGTCTTTTCCAATGAGTCAGCTCTTCGCATCAGGTGGCCAAAGTACTGGAATTTCTGCTTCAACATGAGTCCTTCCCGTGAAGGCCACACTGTAAATCCAAAGCTGATATTTGGCTGCAGGCGTTGGAGCAAAGATGAGGATTTCAGGAGAAAGGGGCAGCAGCTCATCTGGCAGCACTGCCACCAGGCCCGACACGCAAGCGTGGAGGGAGGCCTCTCCAGATGCCACTCCCACCTGATGCTCGAAGCTCCTGAAACTGGGGATAGAGCCTTCCCAGTTATCTTGTGGAGAAAAGGACACTGGCTTCCATTTGCTAGAGGAAACGGCCCACCTCAAGGCCTTCGTGAGGTTTGGACTGGAGGGTAAGAGGCCTGGGGCCCCTGAATTTCCCCTCACTTGCTTCTCCAGGTTCCTTTCCTGAGCTGCCGCGAGGTCTCCTGGTTGCTTCAGAGTGCCGTTTCGCCCCAGAATGGCACTCCTGCTCCTGTGGCCACTGCAGGGCGCTCGTGGCTCTCTCGGGCGCACCGGGCTTCTGATCTGATCTCTGGGCCTGTCACTTTGTGCCTGTTCCTTTCTTTCTTTAAAAAAAAGTTTTTTCTTTTAAAAAGGGCTGGACTGGGCCCAGTCTAGTGTGTTGTTGCTGCTTCATGTGAAGAAATTCCGGGGTGCTGTGCCCATTCTCTGGTGATTAATGCTGGATAAACACAGAATAGAGTCACTACTTAGCTGCCCTGTTTCCAGACCTCTTAGCTGAGCCGCACTGGCCTGGTTCCAGGGAGTCCTCCCGCTGGTGGAGACCAGGACTTGTGTTTAGCTCTCACCGCAGCCTCAGAGATGTGTCCAAAGCCCACTGTGGCCTCAGCTGTCCCAGTTGGCAGTGGGTGTTCCCCACAGGCCGCCCTCCTCAAGCCAGGCTTCTGCTGAGACGTAGTCATATTCTGAGGCCAAGACCCTGCAGGTGGGTGATCACGTTTGGAATCTTCTCTGGATCCAGCCCCCTACACCAACCCCCAGGAGAGGGGGCAGCTCCTTGCAAAACTGTTTTCCACACGTTTCATGAAAAGAGAAGCTCTGTCTGCATGGGCTGCCTACCCGAACCCCCACTATCTCCTCCTTGGCTCTGAAAGAGGAGTCCCCTTGACCCCTTGAAGAATTATGATGGAGGCGTAGGCAGAGGCCTCTCCTGTCTATAGGCGTGCTGTGGGGAAGCTCAGGTGCGCTGCCCTGCAGGTCCTTCATGGCAGGTGGGTCTTCCTCAGGAGCTGGGAGGAGTTTGACTTTTTGTGCTGTTTTTTTAATTGCCAGGAGTGCCTTTTTGTTATCTCCATGGTCTTTGTGGCCTCCAGCTCTTTTGTTCATGGATTCATTATTTTCTTAATTTTCTGAGGACACCTGATTGGAATCTTGTTTTCTTAAGACAAACTCCCTGCATCCCCAGACAGCTCCCTCCATTGTCTCCTGCAGATCCTTTTTCTACTCCTTCCCTTTTTGTTCCCCCATCTCTGGTAGTGCTTTTCCTTAACTGTCTCGTGATCTTCACTGTCCCTCATGGTTACTAAGGCAGCCCTGCAAAGGGATCGGGATGCCCTGGGCAGCGGAGCAGATGGCATGTGCACTGAAGGGTGGGCGGCTGGGCCGTTTCACAGGGTGCGCGGCTCTTGGGGTATGAGGGGCTTTTCTCTCTGACAAGTTGGATGTCCCTGGGGACGAGACCTCTGGCCTCCTGCCCAGGTTGGGTGAGGCAGTGGGGTGGGGGACCCACTGTTAACTAAGCAGCCGCTCATTGTTCCCTCAGTTTTACCCCGTTGCCATGCGCTGGTGTCACTGAGGCCGGAGCCCCCCAGTTCACTCTGTCTGCTCTCCTGCCAGCATGGGGGGCAGGTGCCTGGAGCCTGAGTTGGGGCTGGCAGGAGAGGGGACCCTCTGCTTCCTGTAGAGTCTTTCCACTGAACCCTGCCTGCCCAGAGACTCCGAGCCTTCAGTCCTTAAGCTTTCGGGGGTCTCCTTCCAGGCTTCCCCTGTTGCCAGCCTCAGCCCTTTCTCAGGTCAGTTTCATTGCCCAGCCCTTAACCTTCCAACCTACAAACATCCTCTTTGCTTGGGGGCTTCAGCCTCTTCTGCAAAAACTGCCTTTTGGTATTCAGGCAGGCTTGGAAGTTAAAGGAGCACCCACATTCTGTGGTCACTGGAAGATCTCCCGGGACTGCTCACTGTTTTCTCTCCCACCTGCCTTGTTGGTGTTTGACCTTTGTCATGAGCTCTTCCCCTCTGCTAGGACCCAGTGAATGCTGGCACAGACTCCCTGGGATAAGAGCAAGGGGTGAAGTGGAGGAAAGGCAGCCAAGAGCTTGGGGTCTTCAGTGAGTGCAGGGCACCCTTTGCAGGGAGGCCAGGGTGCATAGGAGAGAGGGCCTGGGCACGAGTGTGCGGTCAATGCCGACCTTGCTTTGCAGACCTGGGCCTGTCCCCACACCTCACGGCCCTCATGGCAGGCGAGCAACCCCTGGGGAACAGCAGCAGCACCGGGGACACTGGCTTCAGCTGCTCGCAGGACTCAGGTAAGCTTCTCTCCTGTTGCGCTTCCCCGGTTCCAGCTAGGAGCATGTGGACGGGAGGAACGCCTCCCAGGGTGTAGGGGGTGAGAGTCAAGAGTCTGGGTTTCCAGTCGTGGCTTTTTGCTTTTCTGCATCTCTGTGCCCCGGTTTCTTCCTCTGTGCAATGGGAATGTCAGCTCCTGTTCTCTCTGCCAGGCAGACTTGTTGTGAAATTCAAATTGAGTGAAAGCCTTCAAAGTTAAAATGCCAGATGATCATGAATTGTTACGTGAGTTATAATAACCCCTAGCCAGAGCAGGCTCCAGAGTCAGCCTGCCTGGTTTTCAGTCTTGAATTGGCTTTTTGAGAGCTGTGTTATCTCAGACAAGCTGTTCAATTTTTTCTAAACTTTTGAGGCTCCCCATTTGCCCCAGAACTTGGGCACCGTCCCTCTATCCCTTGTCGTGTCTTTGCACGCCCTGAGATCTACCTATGGGGAACTTGATCTCTCTGATGAAACATGTCTCCATGAATATCCTCCAGACCCTCCCTTCAGCTGCTGCCCAGGGGATGGTGCCAGCCTAGGGCTCTTCCCCTCAGCCCTGGCTCTGTGATATCACAGTCTGCTGCTGTGCTCCCCAGCACACAGCTGGGGTGCTGCACGAGGTGAGAGGCTCGTGGCGGGGAGGGGCCGTGTCCCTCCGTCTGTCGTGCACAGAGCTGATGAAGCACCGCATCCCGGGGCGGCCTCTGTCCACGTGCTTGGCATGAACCCAGGGCTCTACAGCCCGGACCTCAACCCAGCAGGCTAGCCATATTTCCCTCCCTGCTCTTCCATCTCCCCAACAGGAACCTTTTGGAAATTCCTCTCTGCTTGGATCTGTTTCCTCATCTGAACTTCTATTGCGGAATTCTAGGGTAAAGGGCCACGGGGCAAGGACCTAGATCAGGCCTCCTGTCTTGGAGCATTTCCCCTGGAGGTAGAACATTCCCTGAAAATGCGCCCCCACAGGCAGCCCAGAGGGTTAAACAACTAGTCACAGCCAGGACCAAAGTCCCTCTTGTAACTTGAAGGACAGGAAGGTCGCTGTTGCTCCTCAGGCCCTCTTACCTCTTCTCAGACAACCAGTGGGGATCCGGAGGCAGGGAGGTTTATTCACTAAACAGATATTTACTTGCCAAGCCCCTGCCTTGAGCAGATACGGCCCTCATGCGGCTTTAAATAGGCAAAGTGTTTGGGTGCAACTTATACCTCAGTAGTTCTGCTATTTAAAAAGGTCATACAGTGATGAGCGCTGTGGTGGGGGGGAGAGGGGAAGCCGATGCCGTGAGGACACAGAGCGGACAGGTATGTGTCCCTGCTGGGGGGAGAGCACTTGGGGATTGGAGCGTTAGAAAAGTTTTTCTGAGGAAGTGATGTTAAAACCTATAGAGTGAATAGGAGGTGACCAGGCACAAAGGATTAAGGGAACATGTAGTCAGCAGAAAGAGCTTGGGTCCTGGGGTCACACAGGTTGGAATGTGAATCAGCCTCCCTGCTCTTAGCTGCATGGACTAGGCACCTGCCGTGCTCCAGGTACTGCATCACAGCTTTACATGCCCCAACTTAATTCTGACAGTGCTATGAGGCAGACAGAACTAGCCCCATTGTATACACCTTGGAGGCTGCTGAGGGACTAAGCAACCTGAGATCTGTCCAACTCGGGAACCCGTGTGCGTAACCACCACATTGTAAAGTCCACCAGCTGTGCAGGTCATGGGAGAACATGTGGAGCTCCTGGCTCTGCTTTCTTCCTGATTTGCTGAGCACCAGGCTGTGAAGGGTGAAAAGCTGGAGACTAAGACAGAGGAGGGCTGGTCCCAACATCTGCCCCAGTGTGGGCTCAGGGTTCTACTCAGCCCTGCTCCCCTCCCCAGCCTCCCCACCTGTCTACCCAGTTCTGATAGAGCTTCCTTCCTCTCTGCCTTCCCCCTACTTTTTGAGAGGCATATTTTTCAATCCCTTTTTGATCCCTAAAGAACTTTACACATTCAGCATTTATGTTTATTTAGCCCAACATATTTTAACTATAATGATAGAAATTCAAACGGTAAGAAAAGTCACTCTGAACACAAAGCCCTTTAATAATACCTCCCTCCTCCACTCAGCCTGACTCCCCTTCCCCAGTCCAGGTCTGGCTAACTCAGCACTTCTGAGTATGTTAGTTCTGGCTGTAACCCATCCACTTGGATAACATTGCTGTTTTTGGTGTGCCTGAAAAGCAGCCCCAGTGGCTGGCTGTAAACTCCCTGAAATGGGACGAGAGACACTGTGTGTCCTGGACAAAGCTGCAAGGCAGTTGGATGCACCTAGTTGTGGGTTGGAATAAATGGGAGAGGAATGCAAGGGGTGTTTAGGGAGGGTGGAAAAGAACGTGAGAGGATTTGGTTTTGCCAGTTGGAGGTACACAGTTGGCCCTTGGTTTTAGGGACAGATGTCATGCTGCTTGAGGACTACGCGTCGGATGACAGCCCTCTCTCCCGCACGTGCCCACCGAGGAGGAGGAGCTCGGTGACATTTGAAGATGAAGTGGAGCAAGTCAAAGGTTTGGTTTCTGTGGCTGACGGCTTCAGGGAAGTGGGGAAGTGAAAGGTCTTAGGAAAATTCCTCAGCTGAGCCTGCCCCCACGCCCAGCGCACTAGGGGCTCCAGCTCTGCCCATTTCCAAGTCACTCCCGACCTGACATCTCTCACTTGAGTCCTTAGGCTTCTAACTCTCAGAACAAACAGCGTCTAAGGCTGGGCAAGCAGTGGGCTACACAGACATGCACACACACACACACCCACATACACAGACACACACACAGCTGATTCCCGTCTCCTCCTCAGGAAGGCACACACGCATGCATGGACACACACACACACACACACATGCACATACACACCCACAGCTGATTCCTGTCTCCTCCCTCAGGAAGACACACACACACACACACACACACACACAGCTGATGCCCATCTCCTCCCTCAGGAAGTTACCTGACTAGATAAACCAGTTTCTGGGCCCTCCAGTTTCTTTCCCTTAAGGATGCTGTGTGGCTACGAATCTGAACTTGGCCTCTCTGAGCCTCAGCTTCCATGTGTGGAAGATGAAAATAATGGCCCAATAGGCGCTCCAACTTCACGGCAGCGGAAGCTGCCACCTCGATGGTCTTGCCCTCTTAAGGGTGCTGGGGCACTTGGGTCCTGTGAGAGGAATGAGCTCTGCTATAATCCAGTTCCTGCATTTTTGGCTCTACCTGTTCTGAATTCAACCCTCAGCACTCTAGTTGCCTCTGGAACTTTGGGTCCAGTTTCCCTTCCAGATATGCTGACTAGAAGGGCCATCCAGGCTGCCCACAGATGGAAGAGTCTCTTTTCCTCTGAATGAGATGTGATGGAGAGGTCCGGGACTTTGATGTGATTTCTTCAGAAATGCTGACTATGAAAATAAATATCGGCCATATCAGAGTTTATGTTCATAATTTGTCCTATCTTTTCTACCCCTCCCCACCCTGATTCCAGATGAATGGAAGGGTTCGTCATGGATGTCAAGGAGGCAGACATCAAATTGTGTTTTATGGGGAAAGTAGATTCAAGAACAGAGCTTGGATTAGCAGCCTCATGGGTCTTATGTTACTCCCAAATGTAAAAAAAAAATGGATTGAAGCCTTCCCCAGTCCACCCAGCCCACCTATGGCCAAGCTCGCTCCATCAGCCTCCATGTTGGAGGACGGCATGCCAAAGGCACTCTTCTTTGCAGACAGGGCGAGGAGCAGGGACTTTTACGACCACATCAGTCCTCCCGGGAGCCAGTGGCGGGGCAGGGAGAGGTCACGTGTTCCTCCCTTCTTCTCCTCTTGAAGTGTGGCGTGGAAGTTGCCTACTCCAAGCAACATGAGGATTGGGGGATAAGCTGTTCCCTCCAAAATGTCAGGAGGAAAACAGGCAGCGAGGTTGAAAGCCATCAGGATGTGAAACTGAAGGGCTCCCCCAACCTGTTCACTTAAGTTGTCAGGGATCCTCGTCCCGGGGGAAAGGGCACCTGACTTCTAATGTCCTTCAAACCCTGAGGTTCTCCATGGCCCTGAGGAATCTCTGAGCGGGTGAGGAAAGGCTACATTCAGGCTTGTGGAAGTGATAGCCGAAACCGCTACACCTTCCAGGGAGCTGAAAGACCAGAGAACTCTTTTACAGATGTAAATTAAGTGAAATCACTCAGTTGTGTACAACTCTTTGGGACCCCGTGAACTACACAGTCCATGGCATTCCCCACAGAATACTGGAGTGGCTAGCCTTTCCCTTCTCTAGGGGATCTTCCCAACCCAGGGATCAAACCCAGGTCTCCTGCATTGCAGGCAGATTCTTTACCAATTGAGCCACCAGGGAAGGCCAAGAATATCGGATTGGATAGCCTGGCCCTTCTCCAGCAGATCTTCCCAACCCAGGGATTGNATCTTCCCAACCCAGGGATCAAACCCAGGTCTCCTGCATTGCAGGCAGATTCTTTACCAATTGAGCCACCAGGGAAGGCCAAGAATATCGGATTGGATAGCCTGGCCCTTCTCCAGCAGATCTTCCCAACCCAGGGATTGAACTGGGATCTCCCGCTTTGCTGGCAGATTCTTTACCAACTGAGCTATCCAGGAAGCCCAATAGAAAGTATTTATCAAGCCTTTCCTGTGAGCCAGACCCAAGCTAAAGCACCTTAGGAAGAACCGTTTAATTATCACAGGAACCCTATGACATAAGGAGTGTGCCATGATCTCTTTACAGATTAGGAAACTGAAATTAGATTAAATGACTTCTAAGATTTCTCAAATAGTAAGTAGGGACTCTAAACTCCAGAACCCACAGCCTTCAGCTGTTTGTCTCCCCTTCCCAGGTCAGTAAAGCAACAGCAGGCCAGTCCTGGGGGGCCGTCAGTCCTGGCCCCTCACTAACCTCCTTTCTGCCTTCTCTTTTAGAAGCTGCCAAGAACCCTATTCTTCACGTGAAAGCTGATGTACACAAGTCCTTGGACAGTTACGCAACCAGCTTGGCCAAAGCCATAGAGGCTGAAGCCAAAATCAACTTATTTGGGGAGGAGGCTTTGCCTGGGGTCTTGCTTACAGCTCGGACCGTCCCTGGAATTGGCTTTGGGAGCCGCCGAGGCAGCAGAACTCTCGCAGGTCAGAGGCTGCAGCTTCAGAGCATTGAAGAGGGGGATGTTTTAGCCGCAGAGCAGAGATGAGGGTGGACGCCTGTTAACCATCTGTGCCAGGGCCCCGGGAGCAACATCTGATATGCAGTCATCTGAAAAAACACTGAAAACAGTGTCTGTAAGTGACTTCAGTGTCTGTGCGAGACCACGCGAGGGCTTCCTGTGGATCCCAGTGATGGGACCAGGGGCATCGAGAGCACGAAACAAAGCAGATGGAGGTGTGGCTGAGACTCTGGGAGGTGGGGTTTCGAGGGGTCTAGAGGCCTCAGCTGGGCAGGAAGGCACCACGGGGCCACTTGCTCTTCTTCCCAGTCTGTCCTTGGGAGTCCAGCCATGCACTCTAGCAGAGGCCTCGGGACACTCTGGAGGATGGCGCTTCCTCTGTGTGGCTGGTGTGGGCTGTGTGGGGCCGTTGGTTCTACCCTAAATGGTCCCCAGAGGAGAACTCAGGAGCACAATGCCCCAGACCCATGCGTCCTGGTTACAGCCTTGCCTCCAGGCCATCTGCTGATTCTAGTAGGGACTGTTCCCTGGCTGCTGGGCAGAGGCAACAGGTCTGGGGCTGTGGTTGCTGAGGACAGGCCTCCCTATGGACTGGTTCCTTAGTATTTTAAAAGAAGGGAGAAACCACTGGAAACGACAGGAGCAAGGAACAGATACCAGATGTTTTATTTCTAGAAAGAAAACCTGTTTGGTTAGGAAGCACCTTCATCTTCCGAACCTGAACAGGGCCGCGGGGCCAAGCACTGCCTAGAAGTAGAGTTACTGCTGTCGTTGGAGGGAATCCCCTTCACACAGGAAAATCCCATGGAATAGGTTCCGTATGTGATGCCTGATATACTGTTTAGATTAGCTGGCTTCCAGGGAAAACTCCCATGGCCAGCAGCTACTACTTCCCTGCCCTGAATGTTTTAAGAAAGACTTGAAGGAACTCTGGACCTGGCATCAGGAACTGTGTGCCGGCCTGGCTCTGCCTTACGTGACTCGGGTCACTGGGACTGCCTGTCACCTCTGGGTCATCTGGAAAGTGAGATATAGGGATGGTGGAGCTGGACTGAATGCTGTGTGTGTGCTTAGTCATCCAGTTGTGTCTGAGTCTTTGTGGTCCCATGGACTGGTGGCCAGGGTCCTTTTCTAACTCTGATCTTTGATGTTCTCTGAATTTGTTAGGGGGAACAAGTGACCCACGGATCAGGATCTGCACAGCTCTGGGTGTCATGGCTGATGGGCATGTGACGCACTTCAGGCCTAATGCGTGGGCTGATCCAGTGTCTGTTTAGATCACAGTCCTGACAGGACGCCAACCAGTAGGGCACATAAGTGGGTGCAGAGGGCGCATCCTCAGAGCTGGAAAGTGGGGCCGCGGACTGTGGAGTGCACGTGAGACCTCTTCCGGCCCCCTTTGAGACGGGCTGGCAGCTGAGTGCGTGGGCTTGCAGCAGTGGCTGTGGTGACTTGACCCACCTGCTCCTGCCCTTCAGCCTAGATGACGGCAGCCAAGCACAGGTCTTTCCCCACTTCTCAATTCCGGATGGTCAGCAGAGGATACACTCTGAGATCTCCCACATCTCTTATGAGGCAGCCGTTCCAGAAAGTGCATCACCTTTGCAGTGTTTCACTGTGGTCTAACTAGTTCTCCAGGAGGCAGTGTGTCTTTGCTGTGTGGCAGAGACCCGTGGTTGGCTGGTCCCTTTGTTTGCAGTTTACAAAAGACTTTTCCTTAGACCTGGGGGCTGCTACCTTCACAGTGATCAAATTCATCCGGTCTGCATTCTGGATGGAAGAGGGAGGAAGCAGAGGGCAGTTTCACCTGTGGGTTCTGCTGAGGTGATGTGCACACCACTCAGATTCCGCTCTCACTACTGGCTGGCATTCCTAAATCTGAGGGCATTTTTGCTTTCTGTATTTTTTCCTACCACTTGTCCTTATTCAGTTTCTAGAGGGACCATATTCTAGTATGCTCTCGGGGTGGGGGGACAGGGCAGGAACCTAGGATGACCCCCTCCCAACCCCGTCCGCCCCTATCAGGCCGTTTTGAGTGTAACGAAGCCGCCTGCATCCCAGGAGTTGGAAAGTGCCTTCCCTGGACTGTACTTGGCTGGGCTCGAAGGAGCATCCTGAGACCTCCCAAGTCCTCACAGGCGGATCCCAGACTAGCTGGGATACACTAGATTTCATCTAAGCCAATCTAGAAACACTGTACTTCCCAAAAGCATTCTCTGCGTTTCCTCTCTTGTACTGAAGTCCATTCATCTACCAAGCAGTACTAGCGTGTGCAAGGCATCAGGCTAGGCTCTGTAAGAACATTAAAGTGTTCTCACTCTAATGGAGGAAGAGACCCAGAGGAGACCCAGAGGAGACTGAGGCTAGTAAACAGCAAAGTCAAGTGATGGTTCTAGAAAGAACTGCAGGCTCTACAGGGAGGTGACTATTCCCAATTAGAAGGAGTTAGGGGTAGCACCCTATAGGAGGTGACTGAGCCAAGACTTGGAGGATGTCTAGCAGCTAGAACCATATTCTGCATATTTAGCAATTCAAATACTCCTTATTCAGCCTGAGTGAGAAGGGAGCGCAAAAGGAGGTGAGTGGGGAGAGGACAAAGATACACTGTACACTGAGGTTTCTCGGAGGCAGTTTTGGGGACACTTGTCCTTAGTGCACAAAGTCAAACCCCCAACTGCCTTGCTGAACACCGGCACATTAGCTTCATTCACTGTGCAGCAGCAATCTCAGGCCTTCCGGAGGGGCAGTGTGGGGAGCGGTGGGTGGGACATTTGCCCGCTTAACATAGAAACCTCCGTTCTGCATCTTCTGGCTTTGACAGGACCACCTGTAGGACTGTGGCCCATCTCTGCGTCTTTCATCGAGGTTACCACTTGACTAAGTACCCCCCATGCTATCTCCCAGATACCAGGTCTGGCGGCTGGTATGACCTGGAAGGCACGAAGTCCCACACTGCCAAGCGCACAGGTCACTGCCAAGGCCTTTCCCAGGCACCGATTCAGGGCCTTCGACGCCAGGTGGCAGCAGCGTGGCTGTGGCGCCACTGGCCGTTCCCAGTGGGAGAGTCAAGGATAAAGCTGAGGGCTTGTTTGCTCCTGGCTTAGAACACCTCCTCTGAACTCCGGGCCTCCACTGCTGTCCTCTGCCTTTTAAGGACCACCCAGCTAGCTTGCTTACACTGCTCAGCTGTGTGATCTTAAATCCTTGCTGTAGAAATGGGGTTGAGGAATGTAAGAGAAGGGCCATCTGGTGCTAATGTTGCTAATGTTATTAGATTCTCATTTAAGGAGCGGGTGTGTAGTCTCTGAGCAACTGGCGAGACTAACTCAAGTATTTGCAATAGGACAAGGAATCCTGGGGTGGACAGGACAAGAGAGGGAGGAAAAGGGCTTTGATACAGTGAGAGATAAGAAAGCTCTCTTAAAAGTGAACAATGCAAAAAAAATAGAGGAAAACAATAGAATAGGAAAGACTGGAAATCTCTTCAAGAAAATTAGCGAGGGAACAATTCATGCAAAGATGGACTCAATAAAGGACAGAAACAGTATGGACCTAACAAGAAGAAGACATTAAGAAGAGGTGGCAAGAATACACAGAACTGTACAAAAAAAGGCTTTAATGGCCAGGATAACCAAGATGGTGTGGTCACTCATCTACAGCCAGACATCCTGGGGTGTAGTTTGTTACTAGGCACAAAACTAGTGGAGCTGATGAATTCCAGCTGAGCTATTTCAAATCCTAAAGGGTGATGCTGTTAAAGTCCTGCACTCAACATGCCAGCAAATTTGGAAAACTCAGTTAGTGGCCACAGGACTGGAAAAGGTCAATTTTCATTCCAGGCCCAAAGAAAGGCAATGCCAGAGAATGTTCAAACTACCGCACAACTGCACTCATTTTACATGCTAGCAAGGTAATGCTCAAATCCTTCAAAGTTAGACTTCAACAATATGTAGACTGAGAATTTCCATATGTACAAGCTCGATTTAGAAAAGGCAGAGAAACCAGAGATCAAATTGCCAACACTCACTTGAACATAGCAAAAGCAAGGGAATTCAGAAAAATACATACTTCTGCTTCATTAACTATGCTAAAGCCTTTGATGGTATGGATCACAACAAACTGTGGAAAATTCTTAAAGAGATAGGAATACCAGACCATCTTGCCTCCTGGGAAACCTGTATGCAGGTCAAAAAGCAACAGGTAGAACTAGACATGGAACAGTGGATTGATTCCAGATTGGGAGAGGAGTACATCAAGGCTGTATATTGTCACCCTGCTTATTTAACTTGTATGCAGAGTACATCATGCAAAATGCCAGGCTGGATGAAGCACAAGCTTCAAGATTGCTGGGAGAAATATCAGTAACCTCAGATATGCAGATGACACCATCCTAATGGCAAAAAGTGATGAGGAACTAAAAGCCTCTTGATGAAAGTGAAAGAGGAGAGTGGAAAAAGCTGGCTTAAAACACAACATTCAAAAAACTAAGATCATGGCCTCTGGTCCCATCACTTCATGGCAAGTAGATGGGGAAACAGTGGCTGACTTTATTTGGGGGGCTCCAAAATCACTGCAGATGGTGACTGCAGCCATGAAATTAAAAGATGCTTGTTCCTTGGAAGGAAAGCTAAGACAAACCTAGACAGCACATTAAAAAGCAGAGACTTTGTCAACAAAGGTACATATAATTAAAGCTATGGTTTTTCCAGTAGTCATTTTTGGATGTGAGAGTTGGATCATAAAAGAAGCCTGAGCACCAAAGAACTGATGCTTTTCAACTGTGGTGTAGGAGAAGGCTCTTGAGAGTCCCTTGGAATGCTAGGAGATCAAACCAGTCCATCATAAAGTATATGAATATTCATTGGAAAGACTGATGCTGAAGCTCCAATACTTTGGCCACCTGATGCAGAGTCAACGCACTGGGAAAGACCCCGATGCTAGGAAAGACTGAAGGCAGGAGAAGGGGATGACAGAGTATGAGATGGTTGAATGGCATCATCAACTCAATGGACGTGAGTTTGAGCAAACTCCTAGGAGACAGTGAAGGACAGGGAAGCCTGGCGTGCTGCAGTTCACGGGCTTGCAAATACTGGACCTGACTGAGCACCTGAACAGCAGCAGCAGTGAGAGACCATACTGGCTTGTTCAGATTTAATTAGATGAGTGTTTTTCTATCCCGACAGTTGGTCCGTGGGATACGTACAGATTAGACAGGTCTCTGGATGGACCACAGGATATAGTCATGACGAGGGTTCAGCTTGAGCCCCAGCTATCTCCAGTCTAGAAGGAACTGTGGAGGTGATGTGGCCACAAAGGTTGAAGAAGGAAACTAGCATGTACTGTTACTCCTGTGAATCTGACATGTTAAGATACTTGAGTGCCTGTTGTGTGCTGGACATTATTAGGCACTTCCAAATGTTTTATCTCATTGCTTATCAGCTCAAATGTGATATAATAGGGATAGCACAGGATTTGCTATGGGAAGTTTTGGATTCAGATTCCACACTGTCACTGGCCTAGTAAGTGTCCTTGGGCCAACTACTCAATCTTTGTGTATTGCAGTTTTCTCATCTATAAAATGAACTTTGTACTCATTTTATATGTGGCATTTTATATATATTCATTTTATGTGGGGACACAGAATCCAAGAGGGTCTCCCTCCTAGGTGATAATGTGGATTTAAGGCATTTAGCATAGTAGCTGGGGCACAGTTGATACTGAGCCACTGCTATTTTTTCTCTGCTCTGCAGGTGAGTGTAGTACTTATGCTTTACAGGGCTCTTGATGACAAGACTTGAGAATCTTGAAAAGAAAGCAGTTACCCTACATAAGCAGTGTTGAAGGTTGTTGCCATGTTTGCTGAGCAGTACAGAGGGACATGGTGAGAAATGGGAAGGCAACTGAGGCAAGGGAGCAAAGGGTAACTAGCATTTGGGGTTCAGGAGATCAGGAGGAGTGGAACTGAGCTTTTCTGTTAATAGCCAGTGAAGATGATGGAGTCCCAGGCTGGTGTGGCATCTGGAATCAAAGCGTAAGCTCAGCTCTGACCTCCCTTAAGGGACAGTCAGAAGGGACACTCTGCTGAGCTGTGACCAGGCTTCTAGGGGCAGCTCCATCCTGCAGTGACAGTGACTGCTTGGTAGTGGCCTTGGTACTTGGGTTCAGACTCTGTAACCCTCGGAGTCCCTAAGGGAAGAGGCAGTACAGGGGCAGGAGACTGTGCTATCACCCACAGGATACAGAGAACCCCAGGTAAACTCCACGGGCGAGTCAAGAGAAATCAGAGTTTTCACCCCGAAGCAAAGGAAAGTGGCTGTGAGCACAGTCGTGTGTGACTACAAGAGGGGGCAGAGCTGGATCAGCCTTCTGATTTGGGAAGGGGGACACAATCCAAGGAGGTCTCAGGAAGTACTGGGAACTGTCCAAAGTCTCAAAGCGTCCTTGGCCATGTGACTGAAAGAGGGAAAAAGCCAGCTCTGCAGCTTGAGGAGGACGAGGGATAGGTGACAGTCATCATTAACAGGCCAGGCCAGTGGGGCTTTACTGGGTCGGTAGAAAACACTATTGTAAATCAAGGAATCTGGGGATTAGAATATCTGCTTGCCAGAACTATAAAAAACTGCAGGCCTGAGGAAAGTGATTAGACTTCACTGGAAGGAATTCAAGGAACAAACTCAATCTGCATGACTACCAAGAACACAGTTCTGCTCATTGTTATTTTTAGAACAAAACAGACAGAGCTGTTTTCATTTCCCTCAAAGAGCAATTCCCTGAGCAGTATTAATAGCTTAAGAATTAAAAGCCACTTATGTTTTTCCTTTTGACACCACCATTTTGAAATATCACTAATCATAGGTGAGTCAGACTTTCCCAGAGGAAAAGACAGTCCTGGGGAGGATCACAGGCCTGAGCAGGCAAGGCCACACTCAGAGTGCAGGGCAAGGAGCCTTTGTGGCTAGAAACAGGTCAGTCAGTGATGCTTAAGGAGCAGTCCTATGCTGCGTTCTGCTAATGGACTCCTGGATGCAAAGGTGGTTAAAACCCAACCTTCAAGACAAAAGCACGCTGATTCAGAAGTACAGTTCACTTGAAGTTTTTGCATTTTTTTTTTTAAGATAAAAAAAATGCTTAGTGTTAGTTGCTGAGTCATATCTGACTCTGTCCCCATGGGCTGCAGCCCACCAGGCTCCTCTGTTCATGGAATTCTCCAGGCAAGAATACTANAAAAGCACGCTGATTCAGAAGTACAGTTCACTTGAAGTTTTTGCATTTTTTTTTTTAAGATAAAAAAAATGCTTAGTGTTAGTTGCTGAGTCATATCTGACTCTGTCCCCATGGGCTGCAGCCCACCAGGCTCCTCTGTTCATGGAATTCTCCAGGCAAGAATACTAGAGTGGGTTGCCATTCCTTTCTCCAGAGGATCTTCCCAACCCAGGGATTCAACCTGAGTTTCCTGCAAGGTGCAGATTCTTCACTGTCTGAGCCATCAGGGACGCACCCCCCACTCCCCCGCCCAATGCTTAGGATCATTATAAATCTATTTATAAACAAGTAAAGCTGTATTTAGAATAATTTTGTTTACCTGATTAAATATCTGGTTTTTGGCTCATGTAGAGCTGTGCAAATCGTGAATTTGTACTTCCAGACTGTGGACTTTTCTGGTGTCTCCTCCTTTACCTGTACCCTTTTTCTGCAGACGTGTCCTTTTCTCAAGCCTCCCTTCCCACAGGCTGAAAAGAGGAAGGAGACTGAGCCACCTGTGGCACAATCCATACCACAGTCACCTAGGTACAGTTATCCATGTATTTTTAATAAACTGCAAGAAATACTGTTAAATGACTGGGAAGTGACCAGGAGACACACAGCACACACTGTTAGTTCTAAGTTCTAAAGGGTTAATGAAGAGCAGTGCTCTCTTGCTTGGTCTGCCCCACAACCCAAGTCAAAGGGTGGATGGCAGAGGTTGTCAGACTTGGTACAACCTCAAGGCACAGAGCCTACCACCTTTATCTGACCCTGTACCTGCCAGCCCTAAAGCCGTATTCCTTTCTCTGAGTGGTTAAGTGGAACACTGAGAGCCAGGGTCTAACTTGCGATCTTGGCATCCCCCCACACCCCAACAAACTGGATCGTGGGAGTGGCCAGGACTCATCAGCTCCGTCTCTATGATCCTTTCTCTTTGCTGTCTTCTTGCCTACTTGTCTGGCCTACCCCGCTCCTTTATAACCAATTGGTGATGTGTGCTCAACTGTGTCTGACTCTTTGTGACCCCACAGACTGTAGCGCACCAGGCTCCTCTGTTGGGAGGAATTCTCTCAGCAAGAATGCTGGAGTGGGGTCCCATTTCCCTCTTCCAGGGGACCTCCTCAACCCAAGGACTGAACCTGCGTCTCCTGCATTGACAGGCAGATTCTGATCCACCGCAGACGCCCTTTGTAACATACAGCACAAAACTACAAAATAAAACTAAGGCATCTAATTCCTTGGACAAATACCACTTTTTACTGTTTGGTTTGCAGTTTTAGGTTCCTAGCAAAACTGAACCAGAAGTTCAGAATTCCTCCATTCCCAGCTGCCCAGCCTGCTTCACTGTCAATATCCTGTGCCAAGTGAACACACTGAAGTGAAGTCATTGATTTTCTCCTGTTGCTTTTCCTGCCAGTCACCCTTGACCCCACTGAGTACTCCAGTCTGTTCTATTAGTTTTCCAGCACTTCTCTGTTCCTGTTCTAGTGGAAGAAACTGTTATTTGTGTGCTGCAGTAATCTTTTCAGTTATTCTGTAAAGCCCTCTGACCTTTCATGTGCTCCTAACACAGCCCCTGGGACTTACGGGGTGAGACAGGACTACCTCCATTTTCAGTCCAGTTCAGTTCAGTTCAGTTCAGTCGCGTCGCTCAGTCGTGTCCGACTCTCTGCAACCCCATGAATCGCAGCACCCCAGGCCGCTCTGTCCATCACCAACTCCCGGAGTTCACTCAGACTCATGCCCATCAAGTCAGTGATGCCATCCAGCCAT
>SJYA01004223.1:3445-16467 GCA_006410615.1 Neotragus moschatus
CATGTACGTTTGACCCTCGCGTTATATATATATATATATGCATATATATACATATATACATTTACGCATATATACATATGTATATATACGTATTCGCTGCCCGGCGTTACGAGAATGACTATTTGTCGATTAAGTGCTGCATAGGAAGGCCTGACGAAAGGGGCGCTGTTTCAGGTACACGCCGTCTTGCTAAGGGTCGGAGCAGCAGCAGCTACAGCCACGACAGCAGCAGCAGCAGCAGCCAGCAGAGACCGCTTACTATTTCAAGCATATCAAACAAGAAAAAGAGAAGACTCTGCAGCACCGAGAAGGGAGAGGGAGAGGTGTTTCTAGTACATATACAGATAGGATATCGTGCATAAAGCTGATAGTAGATGCACCTGCTGTTAGCAGGATAATAGAATCCTTCTTCAGCATACCCGGACCCTAATATTTGTTCTCACGTCAATGTGTACACGGTGGGTCATGCGCGTACGCCGCCACCGTGGGTATTTACGCGCTGACGCGCACTTTCAACTCAGTCCTGGCTCGCAGATTGCTGCAGCAGATGAAAGCGGCAGCTGCAGGCGAAAGCGCGACAAAGCGCTAAAGCCGTGCGCTATGTAGCGTCGTCTGCAAATGCCTCTGTGCAAGCGGCCAAAGAGAGAATCGCAGCGGAAACGTACAATTCTTCTCGAGATACAGAAGTCTTATCTAATGAGAATGACTCGGATTGCTACGGCCGGCTCTTAGTATATCTGCTTTCCGAGCAGCACGCTCCTGGGGAAGCGCCAGGACCAGAAGTCGTCATCAGCCGCTGGTGGCCTATTACCTCGGCCCAGCATAGGCTGTCAAGTCAAAACCGGTATATCTCTTCATAAAAAGCAGAGCATAGAGAGTGTGGACGTTTGCCGCCTCGTAGTATTTCCAATTCACATTTCTTGCGCTACGACCAGTTCTGTACACGCCTCCGTAGAATCATGCGCGTTCACTTGGGTAGCTACCCACGAAGAGTCTTCCTCGAAGCCGCCCGCGCACCTGTCGCAGCCCACAGCCTTCACTACAAGCATATGCATATAGGGGTATATATTGAGAGTGGGGAGGTATTATATATACATGTAGATGTGTACATAAATGTATGTATACATACATAGAAAGAGAGAAAGAGAAAAAGAGAGAGGTAAGTAGATATACATATAGATAAACAGGTACGCATATATATATATATATATATGTATATATATGTATGCGTACGTAATTGCTGGGAGACGGACGCGCCTTTTGTGCAGCACGATGCCTCCTCTGCAGCCATGATACACTACGAAAGACTGGCGTGCTTTGGTATATAGTCCGTATTCACCGGCGGATGCTGCTTTCGATTTGACGAAGAAGCGGCACCGCATGAGGCGGAACCCACGCAGCAAGCTATGTGTATAATTTCATGTTTCGGCTGCAACAGCAGCGCCGTCGGCGCAGCAACGGCTCAGCCACGAGTTGGCTACTCCACATGTTCCACCCAGATACCCTAGCAGTCTGGAAGGCGTGACGCCGAGTCCGTCGCACGCGGGAGGGCGTGCTTTCCTCAGTTGCACGGCTGTAGCGCCGGTAGCACGCAGCAGCGACAACTGCTTCTCTGCAGCAGCGGCAGCACCATGGCGTAGCCCTTATTTAAAGAGTTGTCTGGTCTGCGTTGCTTTCTAAGAGCGGATCTGCAGCCGCAAATACGAATGTCTCTGCTAGCGTACACAAACATGTGCGTATACACTTACACGCGCCCGTGTACGAGTGTAGGCAACAGCTCAAGGAGATTCTTACAGCATTCGTACGAAGCACCCAGTAGCACGAAACGGAACAACGCTGCCCTCGCCTCCGAAGAGCACGAGTTAGATG
Source organism: Neotragus moschatus (assembly GCA_006410615.1). NCBI lineage: Eukaryota > Metazoa > Chordata > Mammalia > Artiodactyla > Bovidae > Neotragus > Neotragus moschatus. Next base: position 5,315 of record SJYA01004223.1, read on the forward strand.
GAACGCAGCTACCTCGTAGGGGAAACGCACTCCGCTGGACAACAGCCGAGGACGGTTTGCCACACGCAATGCTGTTCGCTGGGGGGTTTCTGTTACGGCTAAAGTAGTCTGCAATTAGTTGTGCGCACTTACGTTTGTATAAAGTGGTCCTCCAGTGGGGCGCAAGTCTGCCTACCATATTGCGACTATATATATATATATATATGTCTATACGAGTATACACATATATATGTATACGTATGCATACTATATTTTCGTACGGATCCATATGTGATAGATAATATATCCATTTCACACAAACAGTCTGTCGCAGTGAGCTCTGACGGCTCTTGACGCCAACACAGTCTGTCAACTAGACGAATAGTTAGCGTCACGGCCCGAGCAGTTTTCCTGCAGCTTCCTTTCCGGCTGCCTTCACAGCTCTCAGGTTTGAGGCACCCGCCTAGAAGACATGCGGCTATCCAGCGCGTAGTCGGATTAGCTGCGGAACCGCCGTCTTGCCGGAGTATGAGGATTTCTTCCCGAGCAGCCTCAGCGCACGATGGATGTTTACCCCTACCTCTTTGTTACGTGCAGGTATCCACCAGAAACAATTGAACAGATCGCCCTGGACTTCAACTGCCCCCTTCAGGACGTCTTTCAGGCATGCGCTAGCTTGGCTATCAAGTAAGGCAGGGGAAGCACTAGCCAACAGCACCATCTGTGGACCACACAGAAACACTTTTGTCGATGTGTGCGGACAGTTGTCGACGCAGGTGAGGCTGCGGCCGTACGCATATATTCGCATGCACACGCGGGTTTTTTGTGCCGAGCAGCCCGTGCGTGCGCCGCTTTCCCCAGCGTACATGACTGTGAGCGCAAACGACGGCTGCTACAACATGCCGTTGTCCTCATATATCCCCGTGTACATGCGCGCGCCGGATTTCATTGCCGAGTAACCGCAGTTGAGAGGTTCTGTACCCACTCATGTTTTCATGTTACAGGCGGCCGCCTGCAGCGCCTTTAATGCTGGCGCTGCCGCGATGTAGTATTTGCAACGGTACAGTGTAGCTCGCTGTGTTAACAAACTATAGTCAGGGGCGTAGCTGGCGTCCACGGACAGGGGCAGAACGGCTACAAACTGGGTACGATCTCGTCCACCGTTTTATCCGTCAACTTTTCCCCGAGGTCACGTGCCTCAGCCCTGCCGCACGGATGAAGCCATCTTGGTCACAAAAGACGATTCTGAATGCTCTGGTCAGTTGCTCTTCCGTGTATGTGTCTTCTCGGAGGAAGCAGATAGAGTATACGTTCCCCGTTCATGAGGTTCCACAGCTTGTGAAGAGGCGTACGTCGTAAACTATTGCCCTGAAGCTGCAACATCTGCGTTTTCATGTTAATGCGAGACTGCCTGTAGGCTCCCGTTCGCTGAGAAGTCGCGACTAAATTCTGAGTGCTACAACGCGGTGACAATGCGTCTCTCAACCCAACTTGGTCCTTCTCCGGCAAGCGTGTACGCTGAGGAAAAATCTGCGAGGCGCCCAAGCTCCTGACGCGATTGCTCTTTCGCTGGAACTGCATACACGCAGGCCCGGAGGATCTCTCTCAAATGCTGCAGAATCCAGACGAAAAGGCGCTCAGACTGCAACAAGCCCCGGCACGGTACAAACGTACTGCCTTTTGCAAGGCTCGAAATGCACCGCCAGCGCCCAGTGTTCGGAACGCGTCTCGAAAATAAACGTGTCATGGGGGCTGCGTGCGACAGTGTAGTTCACGCGCGCATCTACGTTGACATAGGAGTTGACGGCTTTCTGGCGCTACGTGCCGTCGTTAGATACTTGTGCGTCGGTCGCTCCATAAGCAGAAGAAGCGCAGCAAACGTCCAAGACTGGCGCACCGCTCTTTTAAGCCCAAGGAGGCCGAGAATACCCCTGACACTCTCGTTGCCCGCATTCGCCTCCCGTAAAGGTATACGCGGGCGGCACGTGAACCGCCGAAACGTGAACGACTGGCGTATCCTTGGGGAGGCGTTGCACAATGTAAACGTGTGTCCGTGCAGCAGAGGTAAACTATTGCACCGCTGAGATAAACAACCCTGGTGGCGCCCTCCTGGCTATGTGTCGCTGCTGAATGGTTGCGCGGCGCCTCCGCATATTGTAGAAGATGTGTTGTACGAAGCAAACGTCAGCTAGCATAGATAGATTGACCCGGTGCGGGGCCAAACAGCCCCGGTGGCGTGCCCCTGGCTGCTGGTGGGTGCTGCGTAATGGAGCCGCGCCGCGTACTCCTGCACCGTAGCTGGCTCCATTACTGGCGTGATTCTTGAGCCGTCCGAGGCTGGCGGGCTGCCGGCGATGGGGAAAGCAGAGCCATCAGCTACCCATCGTTATAGCGCAGTGCGGAGATACGTGGAGCTCGCGTGCGGCTCCCTCCACGCCTTCAGCGGTATCCGCGGGGTTGAAGAAGCGTCACCGTGTACGAACACCAGAAGGCTGTCGTGCCCACGATGATCCTGCTAGACAGCCACTGCGACGTATTTGGCAAACGTTACACGTCACATTACTGCCGCGTATCTGCGACTACCACACCTCACATGTACACTAGTTTGCCAGCATCGGGGAGAACTAAACCTCGTCTTCGTCGATCGCCAGCGCCCCGGGGCGTGCTACAACCGGTTGATAATCGGTGGGGCGACTTTAGATCGCGTTTATCCGTGTATTCCGGGACTCGCGTACAGGACGCCAGCTAACACTCTTAGTAACGTCGTCCGGCCCCGTCACACATTTACAGAATTTTTTTTCGTCAAAATTTGTCTCCAAACGCTACTGAATTGACGGGCGCGGGCCTCCGCACAGACAGGAGTCTAGCTATGGCGCCAACGGCTCCTTCTGTCGGTTCCTGCTGGCGCTGCTTTGCGGTTGCCCTCAGGCGTCAAAACGCAGCTCGGCTGAGCCGGACTGGTCGGAGCGCGCTTTAGCGCTTAGTTGACGTCATCGAAGTCGGCGGCCTCCGCTGCTTCCTTTTCGCTCAGGAAAAAAGGTCTACAGGGTTGAGACATCGTGAGCCTACTCGTGTGAGACAACTCTGATTCTGTTCTACTATGAATCTGCCTTGATTGTCTCATACGACGCGGCGCCCGTGAAGCACTAGCGGGGTTGTTTGTGGACTGTTCGGTGCCGTCGACCGTCCCCTCCGTCCAGCTTGCCTCCAGTAAATGAGATGAATATTCTCTACTCTCTTGACGTCCGACCGCCTGTTTCTTCCGTCCTGTGCTCTCGTCAGAACTGGATGATCCCGGGGTGGGACGGGATTCCTGGACCCTAGGTAGAGTGGTCCGATGGTCTACAGCGGACGATGGATAGGATCCCCGGCTGCTTCCGCCTATTCCACCAGCAGTGCATTTCCTGTCAATAACGTCAGATGCTAAACCTCCAGGCAACGCATCCCGCGTGGCTGGCGCGCCTGTCCCACTGACGCCTCCATTGTCAGCCGAAGCCTCGCTGCTTGTCTCCAGTTTTTGGACAAGCCTCAGTGAAGGTGTCCTCTCGGCGACTTCCTGAACGGCATGCTCCTGGCCAGGGCTGCCCGCTTGCTGGGGCTGGTTCACGTGTGGCTGTCTTTCGCACGTCACCCGCCCGCTAGGTGGTCGCGTTCCGTGGTCGGCTCCAGGTGCTTTTTTACGGGAAAATGTGGAGATAAAGCGTTCGCGCACCGCCCTTCGAAGACGCTGGTACCGACTCTCCTCCTGAGACGAAGCGCCTGAGTTCTGCCTCTGTTTTGCTCTTGTTTGCTCACTGGGGCCAGCGCGGTGCAACCTTCCCGGTCTCCTGGAACTCCTTAGAGGACGCCGTTCTTCCTTGTCGGCGGGATCTGTCGAGGGCTGTTGTCGACGGCTTCTCTTTGTGCCGCCTGCAGCAGCCTGACCTGCAGGGTGCCGCTGAGCAGGCGACACCTTACTGTCATCTGTAGTGGCCTCGCTGTCTCTCCGATCTGCATGTGAGTCCGGGCTTGCCCGCGGGACCGGGCGCGGTCGCGCGTGCTCCGCCCTCCATATCTGTGCCACGTTCAAAGCTGAACCTGACGGGGCGTAGCGCAATGGGTGTGGCGGAGCAGGAAGTTCTTGTAAGTCCAACTGTAAACCTGCGTGCGGAGCGTCACCACGTACGGCTGTGGCAGAGGCCTTAGAACGAAGCACTGCACTGTCACACGACCTCTCTCGCTTTACCGTAGCGTCCGCTTCTGGTACCTTCATGAGCGTTTCTCGAACGCGGCGCTCTCGAGGAGCAGCAGAGCGCGTTGTTTGCTGACGTGACACCTCAGCAAAACGGGCGCGGCCCAGTCCGTGCTTGTCTGACACAAAAAGGGGCTTTGGAGGGCTGACCTTGCTGAGCCTGTCAGGCTCTCTTTCAGAAGCACGCCGGTGACCGCCTCGCCTCGGCTGACGCGTACGTAGAGCAGCCGACGTCGCAGCAGGCAGTTCTAGAGCACGCTTAGCTGACTGGCCTTCACTGACTCCTAACCCACCCAGAGCCGCCGAAAGGGCTTTGAAAAGAGCCAGGTGCTCCGGCGCGCTCCCAAGCTTGGTAGTGAATGACAGCACGTGCCCTCCGTCGCCAACGGCACCTTTGCTACGTTGGAGGCTATCCTCACGCGGTGAGCTGGCCTCGCGCACTGCACCAGCTCTTACTTCCGTCGTAATGACGTATTCTTCGGGTAGCTGCGAAGCATCAACAGCTTCACGCAGAGCTTGATCGCCTTGAGAAACCTGAAGAAGAGTACCTTCTCGACTTCGGCCTCGTACATTTCCCCTCCTGGGCGACATACCGGAACGGTAGAAAAAGAGAAGATATTCAAGAATAGGCTGCACCTGCCGCACGATTGCCGGGGCATTGATAAGGATTATACCTTCGCAGAGTGACCTCGTGAAAAATATGGCGCTTATCATGTGCCACTGAGGGCTCTTTACAAATTCCATCAGAGAAGATTGCTTGTGCAACTCAGCAAGCTGCGTCGGTGCCAGAGATGCGCGAACCTGGTGTGCAACACGTTGCAAATCAATTACTAGTAAGAAGCTGGTATCTGCCGGGGCTGCCTGCAAAGAAACAGGTGGGAAAAGCAAGACACATGTAGCACGCTGCTGCAAAGTCGATTTCGCGATTTCGGAAACAGAGGCAGGCGACGCACTAGTAGCGGAGGACGCCCAATCTAACAGAGGCCGCCTTTCCTACTGTAGCCTTTGAGGGGACGCCCGAGATAAGAGGGGCCACATGTGCTACTGTGTTTCTGAAGCGATCCCGACAAGTGTAAGTACTGTCTACGCATCTTCAAACGCTAACGCTGAAAAGCTGTCCAGCAGAAGAGCTAGTGGTGGAGCGGGCAGACAGGGATACACGTGAAAGCGGTGGCGAGGCACAGTATTTCTGGAAGGCTGGCTGGGGGGCGGGAACACGCGCCCCTATACAGTAAATGCGTAAATTATATGTGTATACATATAGACTTTTTTACAGCCCATAACGCGCGCGGCCCCCCCATAGAGCGGTGAACTCGCGTGGGGCTCCTGTGGTGCGGCGTAGCTGAAGCGTGGATGAGGCGCGCGAACACTCTGTTACCTGCAAAAGGTTCTCCAGTAGGAGCGCGTCTATAAGAAGACTCGACTTCGGATTGTAGAACTGCGCGGCTGCTTCGGAGGGAAGGGGGCGGTAAACCACGACCGATCCTCGCTTGGACTTCCCGTGAACATAAGTGGGCCAGATCTCCTGGTGTTTTGCTAACGCCAGCAAAGCCGATCGTCTCTGTTCCTTATCCAGAACGAGAGATACATTCCTTTCTTCGAGATGGAGAAGACTGCCTGATTCACTTGTTGCCTCTCGCGCCTGCACATTTGCGCGATCGAAACCGTGCGGACCCGCCTCTAGTGCTCCGCCGTCAACGGTGTCACCGGTGACCGCTGCACAGAAGGCAGAGTGCGCACGCGAAACACGAACGTGCCTCTTAACCTGGGTCGACCCGCACGTATAACAGAGAGCGACGGCGACTTCCCCCTTCTCGGTGCTTTCTTCGAGGGCCTACGGGGCGATAGTGTCCCGTTGGTGCCTTCTTCGAGGGCGTATGGCGCAATAGTGCTGTCCGACCTGCAAGGGTAATTTCTTGATCTGCCTTCCCCTTCAATCTCTCACGTCAGCACGTATCAAGCCGGCTTCAGCGGCGGCCTACAATTCGCAACACCTGCTACATTTCACTCTTGCCACTTCTCTAAAGGGCGACCTAGGGCCTCCCCTGCCGTCTGCTATACGTGGGGGATCGCTCACGGTGGCGTGCAAAGATAAGGCCTAGGTAAGCCACGCATACACATGTACACTCTTGCCTACATCTACCCGAATGCGTGCTTGTCGAGCAGGAAGTTCCGTGCGAGCAGGCGCGAATACAAAGCCTGAGATGTAGCTTGTCGGTTCCATATATACGACAGGTTTGCTACTCCGCTGCAGTCCTCAATAAACGGCAGAGAACGATTCACGGCATGGTGGTGCTTGACATGTGCGGGCCCTACGTAAGCCGGTGCCCCCCCGACAAAACAGAGCAACAACTCTTACGGGCACACCGCCGGTATCGGTAGACCCTTGATAAGATTGCCGCAAAGCACGCTGCTGCCAATCGCTTCGCCAAGAGGCACGCAAAAAGGCGTATGGTCTACCAATGGCAGCGCCGCTTCTTGCAGAGCACCTGGGACATTGTTTAGAAGCTGCCGGGCACGTTCGCGAATAGAAGCCTATGATCCTAGTAACTGGGCTGGTGCGCGTGCTCGTTCAGTGGCCAGTGAGTCCTATTACAGTCTGGGCGACCTCAAGGCGAGCTCGTGTTACAACCGGACATGATGCTCAGCCGGATGCTTATAGACTAACTCGTCTCATACCGTCTGTCACGAGCGCTCGAATACTCGCCTGTCCACTGGCGCATAGTACACGCTGTTGGCGCGGCGTGGACTACCGGGTCTGGGGGCACATATCGTGTTCTCACGTTCACAAACAGGCGCACTCGAGAGGGACGAAGGGGGCTTGCGGGGCTCCTCTTAATCCTAGCCTGGCCGACACTTTGTCCTCCCAGGGAATCCAAACGCTATCTCTGTGCTTCCGGACGCGGTGCCTACCCGAAGGCATTCACTGTCGCCGGAAACAAGACGCATACGCTACAGCTTCCTCACCAGTACTTAAAGTCATTCGAAGAATTCCATTAGAGCTGTCGGACGTTTGATGACATGTCAATGAGAGAACGCCGATCATTACTAAGAGGCGCCGAAGAAACCCTTTTGAACCAGTAGCGTGGCGTCTGCTGGATGACGCGCCGTTCTCGGACGTGGAACCTGGCATCTTTCCTGTCTCGATATAATCGCAAGTGCTGTTAGAGACGGATGATGGTTCGTAGTCATTTCCGTCACCCCCTTCTCTCGTGATAACGGCTCCCCGACCGTCCCAACCGCTCGCCCACCCTCCAGTGGCTACCGCGTTCTTCCTCTGGAATCTGGCCTTGTCGCCGTCGAACGGTTTGTGGAACCTGTGTCCGTGTTCCTCTGGCGTCCTTAGTCGTAAGGCTGCTATGGTCCCACCTTTCATTTTCACGACTCGCTCCCCTCACTCTCCGTCTCCGTGGTCTCCCTCTACCGAGTCGCTTTCCTTCGTTGACAGCGTCGGTTGCGTTTACTGCTTACGTAGTTCCAAAATATGAGTAGTCCCCGGCGGCCTCCGCGCGTACGGTGGCCGGGCACAGCTATAGATGTCGACCCTGCCGTGCCTGCGTTGGCGGTTCGACACGGTCTGCCGATGGGTAAGGGTAGGTGAGTGCTACAAGACACCAAAAAAGCAGCAGTGCAACAGTGACGATAGTCATACACTGAGCGGGCGCAACTGACAGCAGAGAAGTCCATATCCTGGAGGCAGGAGCCCCTGCAGTGGACTGGGGAAAAGAGCGTCTGCGTTCATGACGATACGGCGACAACAGTCCTAGCCCAGAGGAACGCAACAGACAGCAGAAAACCCCATATCTTGAAGGCACAGACCCTGCAATGGATGGAATGAAGGGCTTTTGCGTTCGGGGCGCTACGCCGAAGGAACGCAACAGACAGCACAAAAGCCCGTATCCTGGAGGCAGAGCCCCTGCGATGGATGGAAAGGAGGGCTTTTGCGTTCGTGACGCTACGGCGCCTTTCCCACGCCGTTTACGGCACGGTTGAGGCCGTCAAGGTGGCAATGTTTGAAATGACCGTGGCGGCTGAAGAATGAACGAGAGAGAGTGAGCACAAAGCTGGTCAGGGGGGACAGAAGACTCGAGGCCGGCGAAGGTGGGTCACTAGTCTCAGAGGTTGTACCCCCCGCCTTCGGGCCCTTTGGACGTAGTGCCGAGACGTTCCGGCCTGCTTCGACAGCGCGTTACTTCGAACGGACTTCAGGTCTGCTTCACATTTAAGAAGCAGGGTCCACGCCTTTCGGCTCTCTTGTGATCTTGATTCGACGTCCAAGTATTACGAAGCCCGAACAAGACCGGTAGCGCACGGCAGCTTTACCGGTGTGGGGACGTCGCGACCGCAAGCGTGCGCCAACCAGGGTTGTTCCCTCGTGTCTGCGAACGCGTGAAGAACGTGCAGAATAACTAATGTCTGAAACCGCTGCTAGAAGAACGACCCTCTTCTGTCTTAATCGTGTCGACGCTGTACACAGCCACCGTGCGCCGCTACGGGCCCACTCTGGGGGCGCCGACGACTCGCAGCCGTCCGCTCACTGCAAACGTGGCTGGTCGCATCCGCGACACCACGCGAAGGTGCTGGCCGTCGTCGTACGCCACCTGCATACCTACAGCGCTGCGACTTACACGGGAGTCCTCTGCCAGAGAGAGCTCTGCCGAAAGACTGCTTGCAGACGTCGGTAAGCAGACCTCTGTTGCTAAAGTGGAGGATGGGGTAAAGAACCAGCCTCTAGCCTGAAACCGGCTTAATTTTCTGTGGTGCCCATCTATCTGCAATTCCAACTTTCGCCAGCATCATTACGACGTATACCAGGTAGTGTCTCGTTCACATATCGCAGCTGAGCCCCGCGCTTAGGGGATGCTAGGCGGCTAGACACAAGCAGGCGTACGCAAGAGTGCAGCTGTTCGCGCCCGCTGGGCGCGCACGAACTGGGGTAACTGCAAGAGGCGCCAGAACGGCGTCATCGGGGAAATCACGCCGACTGGGGGCACAGTCGAATGCTGGTGCGGTAAGACGAATGGTGAGGGTAGCCAACGGCTGACCTCAGCAGCCAATCAGTGCGCAACAGCAGTGACACTGCTGAAGACGCTGTCAATTACGCACGAGACAACGAAGTCAGTGGTTTAGGAACGGGCTGTGCGCTCACCACTCAAGCAGACTTGTGTCGTACACTCAGCCGCGCTTGCGTGTAACCGTCCGCTAGAGGGACCCTCCACCGGTCACAAAGGCCATCGCAGTTGGCGCTACACGTCAATAACTATGTGCCCACAAGGTTGTAGGTGTGTGTTGGTCACAGTGTCTCCACGAATAACAAGAACCTTGGGGCTGAGCAGGGATTCAGGTGGCCAGAACAAGGAAGGAAGGCTTTAGGGAACTTTTCAAACCGCCGGAGGGAGCACAAAGGACAAAGATATATTGTGTAAAGAGCAGGCAGATTCGCTGTGCGCCCTAACGCACGTGGGCCCGTCGGCGTGAACCTGACAACCTGTGCCGGGTTACGCTGAGTCGTAGGCGGTACGCAACACACCGGCAATCCCGGAAAGCGTAGGAGCACCCTTTCGTGGCCGCCAAAGGTTTACATACGCAGAGAACGCGGGACTGCGCGTTGATGGCGGGATGCAGTCACGCCTATGGCTTCTGTCACTCAGACGCGCGCAACTGCCAGGGTACACTAGCCTCAGCATACGGTGTGTATTCGGGCTCTGCGCGAATATTCACGTACAGTCGTACCAGCAGGTGCAGGCCAATCTGCATTTCCGCATTTCTTCCGAGAAGCACTGGAGGCTCCGTGAACAGTTTTACGTTACCCGGGTACGCGTTGTCAGCGTATATCTCCGACAAATCGTTCGATGTACGAGTCGCACCCACAGGAGCGCGCTGGAGCGTTATCTTTGCAAGTACTACACGATGCAACGCGGGCAGACCAAGCTTGATTGGCAATGATGTGCGATTGCAACCGCTTTGCGAACGCTGCTCTACTCGCTGATACAGTTCTCCCATACCAGAACATTTTTACTAGGTCTCCGCTTCACGCCTACGACTGCACATGATTATCAGGTGCACCTACTGTTTGCGGACTTGCATGGCCTCGCGGCCGAGGGGCTGCAGGCGAGGAGACGTACGCGTGACATCGAGAGCCGTGGTAGTCGGTGGACGGCACATCGAATACGTATAAGCGGTGCCGCCTTTATGCGCAAAGCGATGCCGGTTGCCACTAACACACTGTACTGAGCAGCAAAATTACATGGACTACGTGCAGGAGGTCTCTTCGCGCAACAAGCACCGTCAAGAAACAGCCACTCTTAGTCTGCCTGGGCGCACGCTCAGCGTAGACCGGCACTAGCGGTGGCGAATAGCCCAGAATAAGCGTTGCGCATCATATTATAAGCCGAAAGGCAAAGACGCCACCAAAGCTCGAAAATGGTTTTCGGTGTTGGGCCAGACACCGCCGGTATAGCAGACAGGCAATGTGTACTAACACGTATGGAAGCTTTCGCAAGTTGCTGCGACCGCGTCACGTTATTAGTCACGTAAACGTCGTTCTCGTACGCTTATGTGCGTACTTACAGAGACCTCTGCTTTTATGAACCTCCGCTGCCTGCGCAGTTGTCGGCCACTTACACGCGTGCAGCATTAGCAAGAACGCCCACATTATTCGCCCGCTACCCTCAAGTAAGTAGCCGTCTCCGATATTGGAGGTATCTCACAGACCGTCGGGGGCGCTTCATTAATTCGCATCTGGGTTGTATTTCTCAGTTCGCTGCGTCCCGGCAAATGTCTCCCAGCGAAGCACGTACTACGGCCTGTAGTTTTCGACGGCAGCTCACGTCGCTCGCGCGGTTTAGAAAACACCACGGGCACGTCTGCCATGTATCCCATCCAGATCGTCTGTAGGGCCGACGATAGTAGTATCGCGCAAACGTACCGCGTGAAGTTCACG
>SJYA01004224.1:0-36743 GCA_006410615.1 Neotragus moschatus
AACTGAACTGAATTGAACTGTCACCTGCTCAGAGAGGCCTTCCCTGGCCACCTGGTCTGAAGAAGCCATCTGTCCCCTTTCAACCTGAGAGTTCAGTTTTAATTATTTGCAGAAACATTTATCACTCTGATTATTTAGCACACCTGGCTTAATGTTAAACTCTCTAGCACACTTATTCATCACGTTCCACATAACCTCGGCACCCAAATGGGTAACCCTGACAAACGCCTTGCCCCCAGTTCTGTAAACTGCTCACATCAAAGGACCTTCTCCTTCCCTCTGCCTCAGCCATATCCTCCCACTATCAAACCAAACTCAACCCACTATCTGATCCTTCTAGTTCACTTGCTCAAGAGCCCCATGAAAATGACTTTTTAATTGCAACAAGACCTTCGATTCCTTGACTCTTTCTTTCCTCCTTCAATTTTTTCTCTTCATCTAGCTTAGATTTCATAGTTAATGATTAGAATCATTCCCTTGCAAGAACCCTCAATTCGCTCCAAAGATTTTTTTTTCAAACTCCATAATTTCAGAACCAAGAAACTGTCTTCTCCATATCAAAAATACTGATGAAAAAGCATTTAACTAGCTAGATTATTTTTACCATAAATTCAAAGTCGCTAAATGGGCACTCAGCTGGCAATCCTACTAGATTTCTCTAGCAAACTGGATTTCTAATTCCTTCCCTCTCCAAGAAAGCTCTTTCTTACCCACTTTCCCCTCCTTTACAGCACTGACATCCCTTTTAGCTAATGTCCTTGATTTTCCATTGAGAACCTAAACAAGCCTAAGACTGGAAATCTGTCATGTTATCATGATCAGTTGTATAAACTGACATGAGCTGGCACCTGTTTTCCCTTCTTTCCTCTGTTTCAACAGACGTGACCCTCCTCCTCCTTCTGAAGAACAATCCCTCTGCTTACAGTCCTGATAGCTTCCCTTCTTCCCTTCCTCCCTTCTCAAAAATGCCAATCTTGTAATTATCTCTTTTTCTTCCATCAACCGTCACCCACTATTTCCTGGATCACTCCCATCTATAGAATACATTTAAGCTCTAGTATGTTCCCTTTTAAGAAACAAACAAAAATTCTTCTTTGATACCATATTCCCCTTCAGGTACAACTCCATTTGTCTACTCTCTTCACAGCCAAATTTCAGTAAAGTGGTTAAATAAATAAATACTATCTGCACCTTCTCACCTCCCATTCTTGTTGTGTTAAATCCATTCCAATATGACTTCTGCCTCCATCACAAGCAATATCCATCCTGCCAATCCAATGAATACTGTATGCCCTCATCATACAAGGTCTCTCAACAGCACTAAATTTTGTTAATTTTTCCCTTCTTCTTGAAATAATCTCTTGACTTCATTCAACCAATGATGACTGAACACCAGTCCTGGCCAGACACTGTTCTAGGCACTGGCTGGGGATAAAGAGCCTCTGTGGTATCTCTCTTCCCCAGTTTTCCTTCCATACAGTTCACTCCTTTTACTTCTCATCTTCATCCTTCTCTGACCTATTCTCTAAATGTTAAGTAATTCCAAATTTAACACCAAGTCCCCTTTTATTTATTTCTCTTCTTAAACAGTATCATCCATTCCCACAGCTTTATTATCCTTACAGTAAAAAGTTTCAAATTTATATCTGCAGCCTGGAACTTTCTTTGGAACTCGTGTTCTCCCATATTCAATAACTTACTTGACATTTCCACTTGAACTCCTCAAAACATCTCAAACTTAATATGATCAATTTTAACTCTTAACTTTCCTACCCAAACATTCCAGTTTTAGCAAATTTCAGTAAATGACACACTATATAGCTCTCAAGCCATAAATGTTTACTCCTATCTTTCCCTCCCCTCCCACTTCTAATTCACCAGCAAGTCCCACCAAGTCTATTTCCAAAATAGCTCTCAAATGTGTTCCTTTTTCTCCTCTTTGCTATTATCATCTTTTGCCTACTGCAATAGCTTCAGCTGGCATCTCTGCTCCCATCCTTGCCTCCCTCCGAACTTTCTGTTTTTCTAATTCCTTTAGGTGGTAGGTTAGGTTGTTTACTTGAAATTTTTTGTGGTTTTAAACAAGGCCTGTATCACTATGAACTTCCTCAAAGAACTGCTTTTGCTGAATCTCATAGATTTTGTATGCTTGTGTTTTCCTACAATCTTTTTTGATACATGCATTTTAATGAAACAATGTTTTCCTATAATCTTTTCGATACATGCACTTTAACAAAACAGTAAATTAGGTAAGCTTATTCCATGGTTAGAAGTCTTCAATAGCATCACAGGAAACAGGAATAAAATCTGAACTCTTCTCGGTATTTAAGGCCCTATTTAAGTGATATGGACTTCGCTTGTTGATTTTTTTCTTGCTCTGTCATGTCTGACTCTTTGCAACCCCATGGACTGCAGCCCACCAGGCTTCTCTGTCCGTGGGATTTTCCAGGCAAGAATAATGGACTTTGCTTATCTGCTCGCTATCATCATCTCGCCCCATTCTTTCCCGCCCTAATAACAGCTGCGCTGACCTTTTAATTTCTTGGCTATGCTAAGACTTATTCTCCTGTGGCATGGTACATGCTACTCCTGTGTCAAACATCATCTCCTCTGGCTGGCTTCTTCTCAATATCCAGTCTCAGTTTAAATATAAAGTCCCCAGACCGCTTTACTCTTCATAGCACATAACATTTATTAGTTACATATTCATATATTGACTTAAAACTTATTTTGAAAATTCACAAACATAAACAAAGGTGGAGCAAACAGTATAATGAGCTTACAGATTCTAAAAGTTTTATTTCTAAACTACCTCCCTTATTAAACTGTAAGCTCCAATGGATACAGGCAATCTTGTTCTCTTTTTCACCCAGGACATTGCACAGTGCCTAGATTATGATAAATACCCAACAAGTTTCTTGTTTTGAGTGAGAGGGAAAGTTAAAGATGACCCTAAAGACAATGACAGCACCACTGAGAAAAGTGAACCAAGGAGGGGAGAGTTTTGAGCTGGTAATTATTTATCAGTCGACTCCCTGCCAGGTTCTGGGCTAAGTACTGGGTTTCAGAGATAAATAAGAAAAAGTCTTATACAAAGTCTAGTGGAGACAGATATAATAAGTAGTATTTATTCAGAGCTGCCTATGTTCTGAATATGGGGTAAGCATTTCAGAGGTATTCTCTCATTTAGTCCTATAACCACCCTATAAGGTAGAAACTTTTATCTCCAAATTACACCTAAGGAAACTGAGGCTTCTAAAGGTCAAATAATTGATGGCAGGTTTCAAAGCTGGAAAGTAGTAAAGTCAAGTGAAACAGTAGGTAAGAAAAAGCATGCAGGCACTGAAAGGATCACTGAATCCCCAGGACACTTCAAAGGATCCTTCCGTTCTATTTGTTTAAACTGAGTGCAATGAATTACAAGAGATGAATCTATAATGGATCTGGCAGGACAAATTAATCACTTTAGAAGAAGCGGGCAGACAGAGGGAATGACTTGCACAGAGGCATGGACATTTTATAACGCAAGCAACACTTGCGGAAGTACATGGCCAGAGACAGAGGGAGTATGTTACAGGTAAGAGACGAGAGGTGAGGCTGGCAGCTGGAGTATAGACATGATCTTTAATTGCACTGTCTGTTATTAAAAGATTAAATAATTGCCTTACAAAAATGCTTCAAAGCCATAGTTACTAAAACAGCACTGTCCACACACAGGAATATATTCCCAAATAGAACCAAAACACAGACCTATGTATATGTATTGACATCCTGGGAATCTGTCATATAATAAAGATGGTACTGCAGATCAGTGGAGAAAGGATAGATTATTTAACAAATGCCATGGGGACAACTGGTTATCTATTTGGGAAAAAAATCAGGTAAACACCCTCCTTCATATGTAAGAAAATAAAATTCATTTAGATTTGTAATTGTAAATAATAAAAACCACAAAATTCTTTTTAAAACAAAATAATGTTTTATGGACTAAAACAAATTCTAGAGACATTTCTCAGTTAAAACAAGAAATCTCAAAGGAATTTTGTTCTGGTGGCAGACTAATGCAGTTTGCTTACCCCAATGAAGGTTATCAAGTTCTCTCTATTGGAAAAGACCAGAAGCACTGGTCCAAAGCAGTCAGAAACACCTGAGGAACTGTGTTAAAACTCTCTAGGAATATACTAGAGCTTCTAGGCTAAGGGAAAGCCTTAAAAGATAGATCTTCCTTTGACAACAGTTTACATTTAAAAGAAATATACTATTTTAAAATAGCAATTAATCAGTGATTAATCATAAATAATTTCATTAAGAGACTGATGAAGTCATAATAAGAAGTCTTCAAGTGGTAAAGGAGTGTGAACACTTCATGAGAGAAATTTCCACTTGCTACAGCTGACCCTTGAACAATGTGGGAGCTAATCTGCATGTAATTTATAGTGGACCCTCCACATCCGCGGATTCATCCAACTGTGGATCATGTAGTACTGCAATATTTATTACTGAAAAAATCCACATATAAATGGATCATGCAGTTAAACGGTCAACTGTATATCTAAACTTACCTTTAGCCTGACAAAGTGTCTTTCTTTCTTTTTTAAGCATGGAGTGTTTGATTGTTTTTAATTTTAGGCTGTGCTAAGCCTTGGTGGCTGCGAGGGCTTTTCTCTAGTTGCAGCAAGCGGGGGCTACTTTTGCTGACGTGAGAAGGCGTCTCATTGCAGTGGCTCCTCTTGTGAAGCGTGGGCTCTAACGCACGCGGGCTTCAGGAACTGCAGCCCACGGTCTCAGTAGTTGAGGCTCCCGGCCTCTAGAGCACAAGCTCAACAGTTGCGGCTCACTTAGCTGCTCCTCGGCATATGGGATCTTCCCCAGCCAGGGATCAAACCTGTGTCGCCTGCACTGGCAGGCAGACTCTTTTACCACGGAGCCATCAGGGAAGCCCTACAAACCGTCTTCGCAAAGCATTAAAAGAAAACCCACATATACCCTGTGACTCAGCACTTCTTAGAAATTTAGCTATTTACGGATGTGTGCTAAGATAGATGTACAACCATATTTACAGTGGTGTCGACAATAATAATAAATTGAAAATAAGCTACACTCAGTCTGGGAAATTTTCATATAAGCATATACTGGAATACAATACCGCCATTAAAAATGAAGTCTCCTTATTGACATGGAAAGATGTTCAAAATGTACATTGAGTGGACAAAGCAGGTCTCAACGCAGTACAAACTGTGTTGCTTATTTCTGTGGAAAAAAAATATGAAACTCATCACCAAAATGTAAATAGTGGTTACCTCAGTGTAGTGGGATTATAGTGACTATAGGCAATGTGTATTTTCTAGCTTTGTCTACAGTAAATATTTATTTAATAAAAACATTCCTTTTCATTTTTTTAGTTGTCTCTGTTCAATTCCCATCATATAAAGTAAAAACAATGAAGATCTCCTCCAGCCTGGCAAATGCCAAATACTTAATCACAGTATTTTCAAAAATGAAAATTTCTAATGGCTATTCTAAGAAAAGACACACAGGGTAAAGGGCAGCAGACTGTTAGCTTCTTAGACTGGAACAGAAAGTCTCTAGGATTTAAAAAAAAAAAAAAAAAAAGGAGTAGCCTCACTTCCTGTTAGAAAGGAATTTATTCCCTTGATCTAACCTCTTGACTAGGTTCAACAAGGTCAGCAGTTCAAACTGTTTAGTATTTCACTTAACTCTCAAAAAATGTACATATTCAGCAAAATGTCAGTAGTAGGCAAAGGAGGAAGAGTACTTAATTTGGAAGAGGAAGACATAGGTTCTAGAAATAACCACATAGTAGCTGTGTGATGGCTCAGTGGTAAAGATGATAAAGAACCACCTGTCAATGAAGGAGACACAGCTGTCATCCTTGGGTTGGGAAGAGCCTCTCAAGAAGGAAATGGTGACCTGCTTCAGTATGCCCACATGAGAAATTCCAAAATCCCATGGGCAGGGGAGCCTGGTCTGTTACAGTCCACGAGGTCACAAAAGAATTAGACACAACTTAGCAAATGAACAACAACAACAACCAGCTCTGTGATGCCAAGCTATTCACTTAGTTATTTAACTTCTCTGAAACGCAACCTGATCACCTGGAGACTGACCATGATTATACATACTCCTAGAATCCTCTCCCACAGGGAGCCTGCAGTGGGAACTGAATGAGATAATCTTCCTGTGTAAACCACCCAATGAACACTTATGGGATGATGAATGAAGACACGGTATACAGTAAGTGTGCCACACATCTATAAATCTATACGAATGTGACGAAATATACCACCAATCTTTGTTACAATAGCCCAAGAACTACACAATACAGAATCATGTATAAAACCTTGAGTCCACAACCCTCCACGCTCCTAAATGCACATCGGGATGAAATGGAGTCCTCCGGGGAAGACTGCTTCCTTTGGTTTCTTCTACCTCTCCTTTCTACTCACCCTTGACATTCACGACCTAGTAAAAAGGGAAGGGCTAGTTCTCTCAGTATGACTCAAGTCAATGAAAGGGTCTCGTCTTTCCAAGCACCTCAAGCAAAAGCCACATTTGAAGATAAAGGTATTCACCTCTCTTCTTGACATGTGGTAGTAGAATTTCACCACCATCAATGCAAAATTTCACTCCCTCAAATAAGTTTTTCTTTAGTAAGTATCCTTTAACATCCCGAGTGGATATGCTCCCGAGGCTCTCTCCACCTCCATAATATTCTGTTTGGCACCCTTCATGTAGTACGTAGCACAGCCACCCTTTGTTATAAGCATCTGTATACCTCTGACCTCCTTATTACCTCACAAGTGCCAGGGGACTATCTTTAAGTGCTTGAGGGGCTTAGTACATTACATACTAATAGATCATAAATATTCAACAAAAACTTAGTGCATGAATGGGTGATGACAAGGTAATGCAATGTCACCCTAAGAGGTTGAAACTACAGTCAAAATAATTGGAATAGCAAAAACTAAGAAAATAAACAATTACAACTCAATCTGTTCATCCAGTAAACATTTAATAAGCATCTACTTGTGCTTGATATAGCCCAAAGTATGCCATGATGAACAAGGCCCAGTCTCTAGTCTCAAGGAGTTATCTTATTGGCATTCAATTGCACTGTTTTACTATCTATTTTGATATAATTTTAGACTTACAGAAGAGCTACAAAGATAGTACAGAGTTCTCATATCACCTTCATGCAGCTTTCCCTAACATTGACACTTTATATAATCATGGTACAATCAGTGAAACTAGGAAATTCACATTGCTAATATTAACTACAGATTTCAATCTGATTTCCCCAGTTTTTGCAACAATGTCCTTTTCTGGTCCCTCCCTCATTACACCTAGTTGTCTGTCACCTTCTCTAAATTATATTTTTAACAGTCTTTTTTCCTGGTTATATTAACAGTAACACATATTTTCTGAAAAGTAAAAGAACAAGAAATAAAAACAAAGAATTAAATACCTAATAATTCCTTTATGAAATGATAAACACTCCTAACATCTATAATTTACTGGTCTTTTTTCCACGTGTATATATACATAATTTTGTATTTTTTTCACCCAGGAATCTATATAGCCTTTTTCATCTTCTTTTCTTTTACCATTTTATCAGGAACATTTTCTCATGTGTTTACAAATATTATTTTCAATGACAAAATAGATTCCATTGATAATGAATCATAATTAATCACTTCCTTGTTATTGTTGGATATGTACATTATTTCCCACTTTTTACTACTATAAATAAAGTACAGTGAATATCCTTGAAATATGAAAAACACAGTAACATATACTGTGATGGATAAGCACAGGGTATTAGTGATGTAGCCTGGAGAAACATCTAACCTAGCTTTGAGGAAAAGAAACTACTTGGAGGAGATTTTTCTGAGAGATGGGTCCTGAAGAGTGTTTTCCTTCACTTATTAGAATCCAAATACACAACATTTACCAAGTGCCTGTTACACCCAGTTCCTACACTAGGATCCAGAGATACAAAAGGGCCTAAGGCTTTGCTGGGGAAGCTGACTATCTAGTCAGAGAGGTAGACACTTAAACAGAAAAAGCACAATGGAATGAAGTAAAAGCTATTATCACAGTGCCGTATACAAACAAAATGCTCTCAGAGTAGAGAGAATACATTCTAAGAATCGACTGTAAAAGTAGACACAAAGAGTTCTTCAGAGTTGATAATAACACAGATGAAATGTTTTAGTGAAATATGATCTTAAATGTATATCAACCATATGAAGGAGTTCCTTAAAACAGGTAAATTATTAATAGCCATGCAAGGTATTCAAATGGAGAGAAGCACTTGTTGGAAAGTACTTGTTCTATCATATTCTATACTAGAGAAACTACAGCTATTTCTGAGAACTCTTTTTTTAATTAACTTTATCAAGATACGTCCACAATGAAATGTACCCTCTTATGTATAGTTTGATGAAATCTGACAAGTTTATATACCCATGTTACTACCATCACCAAGACACAGAAAAGTTCCATCATCCCCAAAATTTCCCTGTGCTTCATCCCAATCAACTCCCCTCACCCGACATCTACCCTAAAGGAGCCACTGATTTCCTTTCTGGCGCTATAGATCTGTCTTTTTTAGAGTTTCATATAAATGGAATCATATTTTATGCACTTGTTTCATCTCTGCATGTTTCTAAGAGTCTGCCATGTTGTTGTACACATCAGTAGTCCATTCCTTTCTACTGTGTGAACGTCATATTTATAAGCCCATGGATAGACTGAAAAAAATCTGATTATTTCTGAAACGAAGGGCACACGAAGGACTTGATACAGTTAAATACCTAAAATGTATAATAAGTATCACTTTCATTTAATAGTTCTGGAAGTATGTGCTGCTACTGCTGCTGCTAAGTCTCTTCAGTCGTGTCCGACTCTGTGTGACCCCATAGACGGCAGCCCACCAGGCTCCCCTGTCCCTGGGATTCTCCAGGCAAGAACACTGTGCAGTAGGAAGAATTTCCTTAACTATGTCTGGGCCTTGAGTTCCTTATCTGTAAAGTGAAGATAAAAACGGTATCTCTTAACTTCTGCTTCAGGCCATGATTAAGCAATTAGTACCAGACTTGCCCTCCCATTAAAAACAACTTGAAAATTGGACAAAATATATAAAACAAGAGGATGAGATGATTAGATAACATTATGACTCAATGGACATGAATCTAAGCAAACTCTGGGAGACAGTGAGGGAGGGAGACTGGCGTGCTGCAGTCCACAGGATCACAGAGAACTGGACACAAGTTAACAACTGAGAACAGCCACGCATGAAGCTGCTGTTTCTATCTGGAACATCAGTCAGCCCTGTGACATCTGGTGGAAGGGAGCCAAGGAAGCACATCCTGTGAGGGGTCTGGCTTTCCACGCGGAGGCCCCTTCTGACTGTGGCAACAAGAGAAAGAACGGAAGCAGAACACAGTGAGCGAAAAGGACTGGGTCTGCTTGAGTCTTCGGCCGAAGGCCAACCTGTAAGGTTTGCGCAGACAAACTACTGGAGAAAATCCAACATTACACAGCTTAAAACTGAATTCCTAGAACTGATACCCAAGTGGGAGACATTTGAGTTTCAATCAGCCAGAGTGGAGAAACTTCAAAGACTGCTCCAAACATGCAGCAGAGGCCTTAGGGGCTAAATTTGAAACGTAGAATAATGGCAACTCTAGATCCACCCTAAGAGTTTAAAACCTAAGCCAGGAAAAGTCAATCTGTTCCACAAGTGATTTAACTGCTTGCCAAAATAAAACTTAGCCCTCTTTAAAGTGAGACAACAAAATCAAGATACCAAGTGATGTAACATTCACAATATAGAACATCGGAAGAAATTACTATTAATGCAAAGAGACAGACCTTAGCTAAGAGAAAAAATATCAGTCAACAAAAACAGATTCAGAAATGACCAATATGAAAGAATCAGCAGATAAGGATTTTAAAACAGTTGTAACACTGTACAGGAGTAAGTAACCAAAACCATCCCAAAGAAAAAGAAATGCAAGAAGGCAGAGGGGTTGTCTGAGGAAGACTTACAAATAGCCTAGAAAAGAGAAGCGAAAGGCAAAGGAGAAAGAAAAAGATATATCCAACTGAATGCACAGTTTCAGGGAACAGCAAGAGAGATTTTATAAAAAATAGCCTTAAGTGAACAACGCAAAGAAACAGAGGAAAACAATAGAATGGGAAAGACTAGAGATCTCTTCAAGAAAATTAGAGATACCAAGGGAACATTTCATGCAAAGATGGGCTCAATAAAGGACAGAAACGGCAAGGATCTAACAGAGGCAGGAGAGATTAAGAAGATGTGGCAAGAACACACAGAAGAACTACACAAAAAAGGTCTTAATGACCTGGATAACCACGATGGTGTGGTCACTCACCTAGAGCCAGACAACCTGGAGTGTGAAGTCAAGTGGGCTTTAGGAAGCATTACAATGAACAAAGCTAGTAGAGGTGATAGAATTCCAGCTGAACTATTTAAAATCCTAAAAGATGATGCTGTTAAAGTGCTGCACTCAGTATGTCAGCAAATTTGGAAAACTCAGCAGTGGCCATAAGACTAGAAAAGGTCAGTTTTCATTTCAATCCCAAAGAAAGGCAATGCCCAAGAGTATTCAGACTACCATACAACTGCACTTATTTCACAAGCTAGCAAAGTAATGCTCAAAATCCAAGCTAGGCTTCAGCAGTATGTGAAGCGAGAGATGTTCAAGCTGGATTTAGGAAAGGCAGAGAAACCAAATTGCCAACATCCACTGGATCACAGAAAAAACAAGAGAATTACAGAAAAACATCTACTTCTGCTTCACTGACTATGTGAAAGCCTTTGACGGTGTGGAAACTGTGGAAGATTCTTCAGGAGATGGGAATACTAGACCACCTGACCTGCCTCCTGAGAAGCCTGTATGCAGGTCAAGAAGCAACAGTTCGAACTCGACATGGAACAACAGACTGGTTCAAAATTGGGAAAGGAGTACGTCAAACAAAAGAGGACAGAATTCACTGCCATCAGATCTTTTCTACAACAAATGCTGGAGTCTTTCAGGCTAAAGAAAACTGGTAACAAATGCAAAGTCAGATCCAAACAAAGGAAAGAATGACGGCATTGGAAGTGGCAAATATGTGGGTAAATGTAAGACTTTCTCTTTTTTCCCTTTTAAAAATTTTCACTAAAAGCAAAAACGGTAACAATGAACTGTGGGGTTAACAACCTATGGAGAAGTAAAAGGCATGGGTGATCAGAGCCTAAAGATATAAGAGGAAAATAAATGGGTACTTCATAAAGTTCTTACACATCAATGATTAACCTAACCATTTTGAAAATGACATAAATGTAAATGGTCTAAACATTTTAATCAAAAAGCAAAAATGGGTGCTTCCCTGGTGGCCCAGCAGTTAAGAATCTGCCCGGCAATGCAGAGGACAGAGGTTCAGTCCCTGGCCTGGGGAGATCCCACACGCTGTGAGCCCATGTGCCACAGCTACTGAGCCTGCACGTCCCAGAGCCTGTGCTTCACTCAAGAGGCCAGCACGGTGAGAGCCGTGCACTGCACTAGAGAAAGCCCATGCACAGCCAAGAAGACCCAGCGCAGCCAGCAAAGCAAATAAACAAATCCTCATCTTTTAAAAAAGCAAAGAGGGTAAGACTCGATTTAAAAACAAAACACAAGACCTATCTGCTATCTAAAAGAAACTCATTTTTAAAAAAGGACAAAGATAGGCTAAAAATTAAAGAATAGAAAAAATATGCCATGCAAACACTAGTCTTAAGAAAGCTGGAGTGAAGATAATAATATCACCCACTACAGACTCCAAGACAAGGAATATGACCAGAGATAAAAGGAGACATTTTAAATTATAAAGGGATCAATTCATCAAAAAGACATAATGATCTTAAATGTGTATATATCTAATTATAGAAGTTCAAAATACATGAGGCAAAAATGAACAGAACTGAAAGGGGAAACAGACAAATCCATAATTATAGGTAAATATTTCTATACTCCTCACAGAAATCAATGCAATAAATAGAAAGAAAATCAATAAGGATATGTAAGACTGAACAAAACTATCAACCAAACTGACCTAACTGACATTAATAGCACACTATACCTGAAGGAGAGAACATGTTTTCCAGGTACACACAGAACATTCACTAAAATAGACTTTAACAAGCCTCAATAGATCTCAAAGGACTGAAATCATATGTGTTCTACAACCACTGTATAATTTTTATTCAGGAATTAGTAACAAAAAAAATTCAGAAATATGGTGAAATTAAGAAACAAATTTATATGTAACACACGGGTCAAATAAGTATCACAAAGCAAATGGGAAAATATTTTGAAAATGATATATAAAAGTGTGTACGATATAGTTATGGAATGTAGCTAAGTAGTGCTAGGAGGGAAATTTATAGTGGCAAATGCTTCCACTAGAAAACACAGACGGTTTAAAAATCAATGACCTGTTTCTATCCCTAAGAAGCTAGAAGAGCCAATTACATCCAAAAGTAGTAATATGAACTAATAAAGTGGTCATGTATGGATGTGAGAGTTGGACTGTGAAGAAAGCTGAGCATCAAAGAATTGATGCTTTTGAACTGTGGTGTTGGAGAAGACTCTTGAGAATCCATTGGACTGCAAGGAGATCCAACCAGTCCATTCTAAAGGAGATCAGTCCTGGGTATTCTTTGGAAGGACTGATGCTAAAGCTGAAACTCCAGTACTTTGGCCACCTCAATGCGAAGAGTTGACTCATTAGAAAAGATTCTGATGCTGGGAGGGATTGGAGGCAGGAGGAGAAAGGGACGACCGAAGATGAGATGGCTGGATGGCATCACCGACTCAATGGACATAAGTCTCAGTGAATTCCAGGAGCTGGTGATGGACAGGGAGGCCTGGCGTGCTGCGATTCATGGGGTCGCAGAGTCAGATACAACTGAGCGACTGAACTGAACTGAACTGAAAGGTAACATAAACTGAATTGAACTGAACTGAAAGGTAACAACAGCAACGAAGCCCCAGTAAAACAACAGAGAAAATCAATGAGATTCAAAGTTATTTCTTTGAAAAGATCAATAGAATTGTTAAACTTGTAGCTAAAGTAAAGAATAAAAGAAAGAACACTCAAATCACCAATGTCAGAAATGAAGGAAGGGGGCCTTTCCTGGTAGGCCAGTGGTTAAGAATCTGGCTTGCAATGCAGGGGACGTGGTTTCAATCCCTGGTCTGGGAACTAAAATCCCATGTGCCACAGAGCAACTAAGCCTGCGCACCGCCACTAGAGCCCAAGAGCTGCAATGACTGAGGAGTCTGCGCACCACAACCAGAGTCTTGTGCGCTGCAATGAAAGATCTTGCATGAAGCATCTAAGACCCAATGCAGCCAAATAAATAAACATGTATTTTTTTTAATGAAAGAAGGAACATCAATATAAATGCTTCAAGCAGTAAAATAGTAACAAAAAATATATATTATGGGGCTTCTCTGGTATCTCAGAGGTAAAGAAACCACCTGCAGAATGCAGAAAACACAGGTTCAATCTTTGACCTAGAAGATTCCACATGCCACCAAGGAACCGAGTCCCTGCACACAGCTACTGAGCCTGTGCTCTAGAGCCTGGGAGCTGCAGCTACTGAGCCCACATGCCACAGCTACTAAAGCCGGAGCGCCCTAGAGACATGCTCCTCAACAGAAGAAGTCACCACAATGAGGAGCCCACACCACAGCTAGAGAGGAGGCCCTTCTCTGCAACGAGAGAAAAGGCCTGTGCAGCAACCAAGACCCAGCAGCACCAAAATAATTAAATAAAAGTCAAGTCATAAAAAAGACTAGAAACAGATTTATGGCAACACCTAACTAATTCTGATGAACTATGCAATCCTTTGAAATATTAGGTTAGACAAAAAGTTCATTCAGGTTTTTCCATAACACCTTACATAAATTACCAAAACTACTAATAATACAAGACAAAAACAGAAAATCCAAATAGTTTAACTGTGTGTATAAAATTTAGAATCTGCATTTGCTACAAAGCACACTGAATATATGTTCATACCTTTCCTGAAATTCGTAATAACAAATATGTCACCATGTTTAAACATACTGGTTTCATACAGTCTAAAGTTTCTCCATATTTATATCCTTTATTTGCTCTTAAATTATTAGCTTGACTGCATTCTACTACCCTTCTGCTGTTGTTTAGCCATTAAGTCACGTCTGACTCTTTTGCAACCCCATGGTCTGTATATAGCCCACCAGGCTCCTCTGTCCATGGGATTTCCTAGGCAGGAATAGTGGAGTGGGTAGCTATCTTCTTCTCCAGAGGGTCTTCCCAAATGAGGGATGGAATCCGGGTCTCCTGCACCACCGGCAGATTCCTCACCAGCTGAGCCACCAGGGAAGCCCACACTACTCTTCCAAGCTCTACCTGCCTGCCTAAAAGTATCAGTTCTATTTTAAAATTTGATATTTGTTTATTCTTTAATCTGCTAATTGGTTTTTTACAACTTGAGATTATTTTCTTCGCCTGACTTTATAGCAAACTTTGACTTATTATTTTACATTGTGAAAGAAAGTAAGTCGCACAGTCATGTCCAACTCTGTGGTTCCATGGACTGCAGCCTGTCCCACTCCTCTGTCCATGGAATTCTCCAGGCAAGAGTACTGGAGTGGGTTGCCATTTCCTTCTTCAAGGGATCTTCCCAACTTGGGGATCAAATCCAGGTCTCCCGCATTGTCTATGGATTCTTTACCAGCTGTGCCACAAGGGAATTTTACATTAGTGCCACTTAATAGCGTTATTTCTACTTCATTTTATAGTCGTCTCCCTTTATCAATCAGTATTTTATCCTTTGATTAATGACTAGAGACTACTGTAAATTCACAGACCCCAGTTCCCATTCCCTGCAAATCACAGTAGAAGGGAAGAGGTCTCTTATGCTCTTACCAGCCAGAGTGTTGCCATGAAGTACTTAGAAGTCGCTAGTCATGCTCCCATAATTTACAGTCATGTCACAGAAGTTCCTATTCAGTGCAGAGTGTTAAATCCTACCAAAGCTTCACCAAAAGAGGACAAGGGTTGAGAGTCCTTGACCTTAACAGAAGAAGCAGTCTATATGCACTCAACAAAAATAAGGAGTCGGAGGCTCCAAGCTGGCAAACAAGTAACCTAGGACATCAACAACTATTATTTTTTCTCCTGTCCTGGCATATATATGGTGCCAGGTACAAAAATTGGGGAAAACAACAACAACAACAAAAAAAAACAGACTCTGTGTGTACATGAGTATGAGGCAGCAAGGGTGGGATGGCTAGGAGGAAGGAAGTGCCACTTAGGGATCTGGACCAAGCAATATCAAACTGAGTGACCTTAAGTTGAATTTCAGCCAATACTTTTCAGGTATGCCCTCATTTACAAGAGTATACTCCTAACAGCCTCATTATGACTTAGGAAAAGTAGTTCTCAATTTTTTTTTCTAATGTCTCTGGACAGTCCCCTGGAATGTCCCAGCAATTTCTATCTCGGTGCTATGAAGCCAGTTCTTGACATGGTTAGTACTTCATAAATGTGTATTGAACCAAAAAATACAACAACCTAGATTCCATATAAGACAAAAATTGACACTTTCCCCCGAAGGACATTCATGCTCAGATGTACCGTGTTCTTATATTTATCATGGATTAAGAACAAAGCTCCATCTAGTCAAGGCTATGGTTTTTCCAGTGGTCATGTATGGATGTGAGAGTTGAACTGTGAAGAAAGCTGAGCGCTGAAGAATTGATGCTTTTGAACTGTGGTGTTGGAGAAGACTCCTCAGAGTCCCCTGGACGGCAAGGAGATCCAACCAGTCCATCCTAAAGGAGATCAGTCCTGGGTGTTCATCGGAAGGAATGATGTTGAAGCTGAAACTCCAATACTTTGGCCACCTGATGCAAAGAGCTGACTCATTGGAAAAGACCCTGATACTGGGAAAGATTGAAGGCGGAAGGAGAAGGGGACGAAAGAGGATGAGATGGCTGGATGGCATCACCGACTCGATGCACATGGGTTTGGGTAAACTCTGGGAGTTGGTGGACAGGGAGGCCTGGTGTGCTGCGGTTCATGGGGTCACAAAGAGTCAGACAAGACTGAGTGACTGAACTGAAGAACATAAGCAATTTCAATTATGTGCTCAGTAAAACTCCAGTACTTTGGCTACCTCATGCGAAGACTTTGATGCTGGGAGGAATTGGGGGAAGGAAGAGAAGGGGACGACCGAGGATGAGATGGCTGATGGCATCACTGACTCGATGGACATGAGTCTGAGTGAACTCTGGGAGTTGGTGATGGACAGGGAGGCCTGGCGTGCTGCAATTCATGGGGTTGTAGAGTCGGACACGACTGAGCTTCTGAACTGAACTGAACTGAATAACTGCTGGGACCATCTGCATCCCACTGCTTAGATGCTTACCTTGAGAACCACTGACTTGGCTGATAAGCCAACATCTTCCTTCTTAAAAGTAAGGGCTCCTTAAAAGTACGTGTGCACTGTCAAATACTATGTATGCTTTTTGACTTAAAAAAAATTACATTTGCTAAGTAAATCAGTAAATAATTGAATTTTTACTCCTGTGTGTGGCTAATAGATATCTTCAATTTGGAACAATTAACATTCAAAACACGTCTAACATTTCAAAACTATGCAGTCTGAACCAACAGCTCTAGAAACAAAATTTATACAGGTCAGCAGAACAGAAAAGGTCATCTCCATAGTTTAACATAAAAAAAGAACACAAAACTAGTCCAAGTTGGGTTATAGTATCTACTATTAAATTCTAATAATTAATTAGAATTTCCCAAACTGTCTCCTGGAAAGTCAGAACTGAAAAAAAAAGGTTAAAAAGGATCCAAACCCCTATAGCAGCTACAAAACAAGTATTTAAAAGCTGGTTGGGTAAAGGGCACCGCAGGTCAGGAGAAAACATCTGCTTTTTACTTATACTTCTGTACCATATGAATTTTTGTTTTACGATAAGCACGTATTTTTTTGGAAAGATTTATTTTTTAGGCTACCATTAGCTGATAATAAGAAAGGCTGGACCTCAGAGAACAAGCTGCTCCTTCTGAAATCTGACTGTGCGTGAGACAGGATAGGTATCACGCGAAGCACTGCACATTTTCACTGTCTTTTCCTTACTGTTTATGGCCACAAAGCACTCAGAAAGGAGACTGGAGATGAGAACTGTGAGATTCTCAACATAAAGCCAATACCGTGTAGGAAGTGTCACGTGGCAGTGACAGCTGCCTAAGGTGTCGAGCTTTGTGAAGAGGTGTCCTAATTTCTATTAACTGGCCTGGAGAGAACAGATTTAATCTCATATCCTGTAGAAGAAAAAAAGGAAAGCAGGTTTCTTTTTCTGAAGGTAGCAAAAGTAACCAAATATTAGAGCTAAGAAAGAAAATACAGGTCCATAATCCCTTAGCCACAATTCCAAATTCCATAAAAATTTCTGAGAATCAAAGATTTTCTATCACTCCTTGGTAGTAAAACTTGATCTGAACTTAACTGGCAGCAAAATCTGACCCGAACTGACATAAAAATATTTAGAGTCTATCCACTAAAATGAGAATAGGCATGGCTTTGGCTGTCAAAATGTTAATGTATTTGACTATAAAGTACTACCCTTAACTCTGCAGGGGCATTACATATATACCATAAATGCACCTTATAAACTTTCCAAATTTTTTTTTTTAATTCTGAATTCTAAAATACAGCTGGCCCTTAGAATTTCCAGTGACTATGAACCTAAAAATGGGTTTTTATTAAAACAGTCCTGTCAATCTCTATCAAAATATGTATCTTTCTAAAAATATTCCTTTAAATTTGAATGAATTAATTTTAATTAAAACTTATCACTATTAAAGTATACTACTTTGAATATCTATAATTCTATAAATGTATTATTAGTTAGAATATTTTATACCACTTCAATATTATTTTAAGTCACCTCTCTGAAGGCAATGCTAAAATCAGTCTTTGACAGGAGGGTGGCGGCAGGCAATGGCAAGAGTGAACATCGACATTTTTAGGAATTAGTGAGCTAAAATGGACTGGAATGGGTGAATTTAACTCAGATGACTATTAAATATACTACAGTGGGCAAGAATCCCTTAGAAGTATCAGAATGGGGTAAAGACAGTAAAACTAAAAAAGCAGATCTCTGTCAATTTGCTTTTTTTCTTTTTATGTTTAAAAAAACCCCAAAACAAAGGGCATAGGATTTTTTTTAATGTATCAAAGAGGAACACAGATATTAGAAGTTAACAAGCACCAATTTAAATCATTAAAATAATCAAAATCAAAAAGAAGTCACACAATTCAAGTAGTTATCAATGAACAGAACACAAAAGTCAAGAAATTGAAGATATACAAGTAAGGAAAACTAAATATTTTAGTCCAGTTATATATCAATTCTATTATATGACTAAATGACAAATGATAACAAAGCTTGCAAAACTCAAAAGTCTCTATTACAGAAAGAAAACAATAAGGCCAGATTAAAACAAGAATTAAAAGACTATTAAGAATCTATAATTAATTACAATGAAGAGTAACTTAGAAGATTTCATGTGAAAACAGAGATAGAATGAACATTTTAATAAACATAAATATAATATTATATTTTAAACCCTGGTATCTACATGAAATAAAACTGGTTTATTTTTTAAGCATACACCAATCCTTCCTTCCTCCCCAACTCTCTCTCATATACAGAACTAGAAAATGCTAGAAACAACAAAGGCAAGCAGGAACCTTATTTCACAACTGGTAGACACAAAAGCAGTGAAAATCCCGTTCAGTAAATGTGAGGTGGTGGGTGTGCTAAGTCGCTTCAGCCGAGTCTGGCTCTGTGTGACCCCATGGACTGTAGCCACAGGGCTCCTCTGTCCATGGGATTCTCCAGGCAAGAATACTGCAGTGGGTTCCCATGCTCTCCTCCAGGGGATCTTCCAGGCCCAGGGATCAAACCTGCACCTCTTACATCTCTTGCATTGGCAGGTGGGTTCTTTACCACTAGCTCCACCTGGGAAGACCCAAATAAATAATCTGGGGCTTCTATCCAAAGGAAGCACTCACAAAGTTATACTACTCAAAGAAATTAAAGACTGAAAAATAACTGAAAACACTCCTTAAAGCAGTATTAGTAGCAAACATGGTCACTGCTATATCACAGAAACAAAGAATAATGCTATTCTCACAAGCATTATTTACTAAATTGTGGTTCGTACTATCTAAGAAAAATATGTGGCCATCAGAAAGAGTGCATATGAGAACATCACTGATATATGAAATTTTAAATTAATTAAAATTAAAAATGTCAGGGTAAATTTGGATTTTTAGAAGTTCATCTTATATGTAAGATTTAAAAAGAAATATTTCCCATAGTAATCTCCCTTTTATTTAAACAAAACAGAAATGGAAGGAAAAGGAGGGGAAAAAAGAAGACAACAAAAAGATATTCAGGTATAGGAGCATCAAGGATAAGGAGCAAGCCAAGAGGACATCCTGTAAGTAAAAGAGTTTCCAAACTCACTATTAACAGATTTACTTTAAAAGAAACATAAAGCTCTAAATTCAGTTAACTAAAAACACAAAGTTAAAGAATATCAAAGTTGAAAGCTAAAAATCTAAGGTTTTAATCCATTAAGAATATGTTTTAAAAGTCCTTATTTCCTAATGGAAGGGTGAAGTTGGGAATAATGGGGCTTTTAGGTGCTAGAAAACAAAGACTGTGAGACAAGAATTTTACCTCCGCCTCCAAAGAATCATGCCTAGTGATTAAGGTTGCATATAATGTAGTGCGTATACCAATCTACTAGGGTCTAAGAATATCCCTTGGTTAATTACATAACAGATCCAGATTCAAGGCATCTTTTTGAACTAGGTCATTCACATAATTCCTACAGTATAAGAAAGATACAGATACGTGCTCATACAACTGGAATCCAACATCTGATACAAGTTACTTTAAATTTAAATCATGATGTATTAATAATAATGCTGTACCAGTATCAAAACCAAATTTTATACCCTTTTATATCATGCAATGTATTTTGACAGGGTGATCTTGGTTTCCCTACACAGAAATTAGTTTAATCTCATGATTTAAGAAGCTTCCACAGTTAGGAGTGCAGTATACTGAAGGAATGTACAAAAGTATCCAGGTTTCCTTGAGTTTATAATCAAGTTGGAGAGACTATCACATAAAAATAATGTGAGAAAGCTTTAGTAAGCAGTTAAGCATCAGTTGTAAACACAGACTGATATGAAATATATACCAACCAATCTGTAGAAACATTCACCTGAAAGTTACTTTTCAAGATATATACCCTGAAAAGGTTTATGTTTATTTCAATCAGGTTGCCATCACTGAAAATATTTTTCAACTCCTATTTTGCTTCCAAACAGTTTACAAACTGCACAAGGAAATTTGCCTCATTACCTTGAAATCATTTTGGACCCCAAATAGTATTACCCAGACAAATCACTTAATCAGACCTTAAAAATGACTCTTGGTTGCTCCCTAAAATCAAATCCACCCTGAAAGAATGAAGATTTTCCCCTACGGAAATTCCAAAGAATATCTCATACTCTGGAAGCAACTCTGAAATAATTCCTCAAATGTTTTCAGAAAAGGCAGCACTTCCACTTCCAGAGAAGATGGAGTAGCAGGGATCAGATGCACCCTTGCACTTGAAACAACTACAATTCTAGACAAAATATAGAAAACAATGGTTTTCAAAACATCAGACATCGGGCAAGGAAGGACAGACAGTGATTCCTGAGAGACAGTAAACAAACAAGCTAATTAAGCCCTGTAACTGTCCGAGTCTGCTACCTAGGGAAGGTCTCCAGCCCAAAGCACAGGGAAGGGGAACCCAGGTAAAACTCAGAGACCACCTCTCATTGAGGATATGGAGCTGAGATACTGGGAAGTCCCAGGCAGCAAGAGTTTGCAGTTCATAGGAGCACTGGAGAGAAGAGAGCTGCATAGACACAGGACGCCGGAGATCTGCAGGGGACTCCTCGCCTATCTGGCTGAGTAACTAGGGAAAACACAGCTAACATCACATTTAATGCCACAATGCTTTCCCTCTGAGTCTGGGGGAAAACCAAAGATGCCCATTTATATCACTTTTTTTAAAAAAACTGAGGTGTAATTGAGGTAAAATATATGTAACTTTCAGGGATACAACACAGTATAATTTTAAGGTTATCCTCCATTTATAGTTATTATAAAATACTGGCTATCTCCCTATGCTGCACAATATTCTCGTAGCTTACTTGTTCTATTCTACACATAGTGGTTTACAACTCTTAGTCTCTTACCCCTATTTTGCCCTTCCCCTCTTCCTTCTCTCCACTGGTAACCACTAGTTCTGTGACTGCGAATCCGTTTCTTTTTGTTATATTCACTAGTTTACTTTTATAAAATGCACATATAACTGATATTATACAGTGCTTGTCTTTCTCTAACTTACTTCACTAAGCATCACATCCTCTAAGTCCATCCATGTTGTTGCAAACGGCAAAATTTCATTATTTTTTTAATCCCTGAGTAGTATTTCATTGTATATACTTCATTTAGTCATCTGTGGATGAACACTAAGGGTGTTTCCATATCTTGGCTATTGTAAAAAATGCTATTAGGGACATTGGGATATGTATATCTTTTCAAGTTAGTGTTTTCTTTTTTTGTTTGTTTCAGTATCCCAGGTGTGGAACTGCTCGGTCATATCTCTAGTTTTCTGAGAAACTTCCATACTGTTTTCTGCAGTGGGTGCACCAATCTACATTCCCACCAACAGTGGATGAGAGCTCCCTTTTCTCAGCATCCTCTCCAACATTTGTCAATTGTTTACATTACTTCCATTATAGTACTTGAGCACTTCCCAGGTGGCACTAGCGGAAAAGAAAAGTGAAAGTCAATCCCATTGACTATACACCATGGAATTCTCCAGGCCCAATTACTGCAGTGGGTAGCCTTACCCTTCTCCAGGGGATCTTTCCAACCTAGGGATGGAACCCAGGTCTCCCACATTACAGGTGGATTGTTTACCAGCTGAGCCACAAGGGAAGCCCAGTGGTAAAGCACCCACCTGCCAATGCAGGAGACATAAGAGACGCACGTTCGAGTCCTCGGTCAGGAAGATCCCCTGGAGGCGGAAATGGGAACCCACTCCAGTATCCTTGCCTGGAGAATCCCATGGACAGAGGAGCCTGGTGGGCTACAGTCTATGGGGTTGCAAAGAGTCAGGCACAACTGAAAGCGACTTGGCACATAGTACTTGAGGTCCTAGCCAGTACAAGACAAGAATGAACTCAGGGATCTTCCCTGGCGGTCCCAACCACTAATGCTGAAGAAGCTGAAGTTGAATGGTTCTATGACAATCTCCAAGACCTTCTAGAACTAACAAGAAAAAAAGATGTTTTTTTCATCATAGAGGATTGGAATTCAAAAGTCGGAAGTCAAGTGACTATTACCTGGAGTAACAGTCAAGTTTGGCCTTGGAGTACAAAATGAAGCAGGGCAAAGGCTAACAGAGTTCTGCCAAGAGAATGCGCTGGTTACAGCAAACGCTCTCTTCCAACAAACAAGAGATGACTCTACACATGGACATCACCAGATGGTCAATATAAAGTCAGAATGATTTTATTCTTTGCAGCCAAAGGTGGAGAAGCTCTATACAGTAAGCAAAAACAAGACATAGAGCTGAATGTGGCTCAGATCACAAGGTTTGTATCGCAAAATTCAGACTTAAATTGAAGAAAGCCCTAGACCATTCAGGTATGACCTAAGTCAAAACCCTTATGATTTTACAGTGGAAGTGACAAATAGATTCAAGGGATTAGACCCTGATGCTGGGAAAGATTGAGAGCAGGAAGAGAAGAGGGTGACAGAGGATGGGATGGTTGGATGGCATCACCTCAATGAACCCAAACTCTGGGAGAGAACAGGGAAGCCTGGCATGCTGGCATGCTGCAGTTCATGGGGTTGCAAAGAGCTGGACATGACTTAGGAACTCAACCACCACCACCGGTGGTTAAGAATCCACCTTGCAGTGCAAGGGACATGGGTTCAATCCCTGGTTGGTGAACTAAGATCCCACATGTCGCACAGCAACTAAAAAGCCCCCATGCCACAATTAAAGAGCCTGTGTGCTACAACTACCAAAGCCCACACACTCTGGAGCCCTTACACCACAACTACCGAGCCTGTGTGCCACAACTAGAGAACCCACGCACTGCAACAAAAGATCCAGCATGCCACAACTAACAGCCAATGCAGCCAAATAAAAAAATAAATAATTTAAAAAGAAAGAATTAGAACTCAAAGATTAGGAAGCAAAACTGTCATTCTTGGTAAATGATATAACTGTGTATAGAAGAAAAACAAAATGATTACAAAAAAGTCCCTAGAAGTAATGAATGAAATTAGCAAACTTTATCTGATTCATTAGTGTCACAATCATATCAATAAAAACAAACTGTATCTAAATGAAGAGGTCTTTAATAATGACGTACTTCCAGGGAGACAGTTTAGAGAACGTTTTTTAAGAGTAAGAAGGAAAATGGTTTGGAATCCAGAAACAAGGGAGAATATTTTACCTAATGCATAGCCCTTATAAAATACAGGGACAAAAAGGGAGAAAATCACATGAAATACAGAGAAAAGATTGTGTGGGAGAAGGCAAAGAGCTCTAGGGAACAAGGGCTGGTAGATGGGAGCAGTAAAGGGTCTGGGTCAGACACAGAGGTTTGGACTTCACAGAATAAGAGAGGTTGATCGCGAAGGGAAAAGAAAATAGTACACAGGAAATATTTTCTGGAGGGAAACTAGGAATAGGATCAGGCACAGGAAGCTGTTTTAATAATCCAGACATAGCCTGAGGATGACTCAGAAGCAAGATGGTGGCATGAAAACAAAACAGGAGCAGCTACAAGTCCAAAACTATAGAGAAAAGAGCTACAAGATATGGCAATGTTTCAAGATGCAGGGTATCTGGGTTTCAAGATGCAGGTGTTGGGAGGATGGTTACCAACGAGAGGACCCAATCAAGTGAGCAAATCATTTAGGGAGGTGAAGCAGAGACCCAGCTCCAGCCTCCAGAGTTACCTTTTTGAATGGCACCCCAAATGAAAGGCAAACAAGAGAAAATGACGTTCAATACGCGCATTTAAGCACAGTGAATACAAGCTTGGCAGGCCTCTGCTTCAGAAGCAAACACGCTGCCTCGGGATGGAGCCCTGGCTCTGGCAGCTTCGGGAAGCGTAGGGTGATGTCACGATGTGCTGAGGTCGCCTCACAAGCTCTGTGTGGGGCACAGGGTCCCCTTTTTAAAGTTTTCAAACCAGCCCTTACTGGCTTGAATTGTGATGCTTTTTGCATTTTCATTCTCTTGTTTTGTTACTTCCACAAAGAGCCCTTTCACCAATTCTCTTGGTATTTTAAAAGTAATGCTTTCCCCTGTGGGCCCATGTTTTGGCCATACATTAGAAATGTGGGGGCAGAAAGAGATCTCTTCCTGCATGGTTTAAGCAGGAATCTATAATAGTGTGCCCTTTTGTTTACGGGTATAGAGCCACACTGCAAAATAAAAACATAAACGTTAAACACCTCGTATAAAACTATAAAACTTTTATAGAGAAAGTAAGGTTGACAAGAGTAGTTGGTGAAACTGTTTTAAAATCTGTTGTCCATGGTACATCCAAGTAAAGTTGTTTACTTATTAATAGAAGTCTCATATTTGGGTAAAATATCTCATAGAAAGGATATTACTGAGCATGATACACCAGTAGCAAGATTTTCAC
The DNA here is from genome assembly GCA_006410615.1 of Neotragus moschatus. Lineage (NCBI taxonomy): Eukaryota > Metazoa > Chordata > Mammalia > Artiodactyla > Bovidae > Neotragus > Neotragus moschatus. The sequence continues at coordinate 24,899 of SJYA01004224.1, forward strand.
TGAAGGAAAAACACCTAGCTCCTAAGGGGACCTGGGCTTCATCTCTCACTCATTCCTTCACATTGGAACTCTGTGAAATTATCCAGCCCATAAAAACCACCCCGTATCTGGGGGCAGCTTTTGCCTTCTGAGACCGAACATCCCATGTCTATGGAGTGCGAATCTTAAGTAAATCTGCTTTCACTTCACCATGGCTCACTCTTGAATTCTTTCCTGTGCGAAGTCAAGGACTCTCACCTTGGCAGCTGATCCCAGGAACTCATCCAAGACCTGGAACATAACCAGCCTCTCTTGCCCCATTTTCCTGCAACACACTGACCTGGGCCTAAGTCAGGGAGCTTGGACCTCTCCTACTCTTGGAGGCTCTTCCTAGGTTTGAAAAATGAAGACGTGCCACGGGCTTCCTTGGTGGTTCAGTGGCTAAGACTCCACACTCCCAATGAAGGGGGCCTGGGTCCTTGGTCAGGGAACTAGATCCCACATGCCACAACTCAAAGATCTTTCGTGCCACAACTAAGAAAGAAACTAAGAGCTGGCACAGCCCAATAAATAAGCAAAAAATATATAAATTTTTAAAAATCTGTGGTACATTTTAAATGTATACATGTAATTAACACTTCTAGGGGAAAAAAACAATATTAACTGTACTACTCACAAAACACAGGGATAATAAACATGTTCATCTGTCATTAATCACAGAGAGTATGATACAGTAACTGGAACAAGTTTAAAGCTACAATCAATAACTCCTTCCAATCCGGTGGATTTATCTCTTAGTACTACTCACAGCACGCAAACCATTCTGTGAGTGCGACAAAAGCAACAAAGTGGATAAGCTTGTTTCAGGCTCTACGTATCCAAGAGCAGACTCCTGACTTCTCCCACTTCTCTAGTGGAGGAACTACAAGGAACGTGTCCCAGTTATCACTCCGCTCTCCTGGGTGCTTCCTGAAATTGCACCCCACTTGGGACTCAAACCCACAAACTTCCAACTGAAACTGTGTAACTCATCTCAGGACTTAATGAAGTTCAGGTTCTTTATGTCTCAGTGCAGAAGGAATTCAGCAAGAGGCAAAGTGATAACTAAAATGATTTATCAATATCCTTTGTAAAGAGGTTGTAGGAAAATGGGGCATGAGAAGATGGTCATGATCCAGGTCGTGGGCAGGTTCCTGGGATGGGCCACCAAGAGATGGCCCTGGGCTTAGCACAGAAAAGAATTCAAGAGTGAGCCACAGCAACTAAAAAGAAGGTTTATTGAAGGTGATACATGTTCCAATTATAGAATGTAGTCCGTCTCAGAATGTGAGCAACCATCACACAGAGTGTGGGCTGTCTCAAAAGTCAAGAGCAGCCACAAAATATGGAGTGCTCAGTGTTTATGGGCTGGGTAAGCTAGCGGGTAGGAGGATTATTCCAACTATTTCAGGGGGAAGGGGCAGGGACTTCCAGGAACTGGGCCACCACCCACTTTTTGCCCTTTTATGGTCAGCATCAGAACTGTCATGGTGCCTGCGGGCGTGTCGTTTATCACGTGCTAGTATATTACCATGAGTGTATAATGAGGTTCAGGGTGTACTGGAAGTTGAATCTTGATGCCATCCTGGGCCTAATCAGTTCTACCCAGTTTATGCCATATCCTTAACAGCTAAGTCATTCTTTTAAAGGTTCTGCCCTGCTCCTTCTCCTCCTGTCTCATTTCTACACCTTTAAATAGATTTTCTATCTTACCTCAAGACGCTGTGGCCTTCTCAGCCTCACCCTGCTTCCATTTTCTCCTTCCTTTTCACTCCAAACATCTTCAAATAAACTATATTCACTGGTGTCATTTTCCCTACCATCCCATATCTCTGTAGCTCCTTGTAATGTAGGTCAATAAACGAACACACAGAAATTTGTAGCAATCGACTTTGTAACAGGTTAATTATCATCTTCTGAATGGGATCAGCACTACTAGAGCTTAATCACCTCTTTCTGAAAACTATCAAGTTCTGAATATGAAAATCTGAGAAACACTGGTTAGCCAATAAAGCCCAGACATCTCCTAATTGTACTTAACAATGACAACAGGATGAAAGATAGTAAGAGTTGGGGTGAACTGGGGAAAAGGAGGTACTACTTAAGAATAACAGGGCTGAAAAAGAGTTATTGAACTAAAGAGGTGTAAACTGAAAGAAAATGGGCTGAATTTCCATCCAATGACTCTTCCTTTCTCCACTTTTAGTTGAGAATCACATTAAGCTAATGCTGGCTCCGTGAACCACTTAAAGGTTTATGTTGTTCTTTTTGTTGTTCATTCACTGTGTCGTATTCTTTGCAATGCCCATGGACTATAGCACGCCAGACTCCTCTGTCCTCCACTAACTCCTGGAGCTTGCTCAAATTCAAGTCCACTGAGTTGGTGAGGCTATCTGACCATCTCATCCTCTGCTGCCTTCTTCTCCTCCTGCCTTCAATCTTTCCCAGCATCACGGTCTTTTGCAATGAGCTGGCTTTCTGCATCAGTGGCCAAAGTATTGGAGCTTCAGCTTCAGCAATAGTCCTTCCAATGATTATTCAGTGTTGATTTCCTTTAGGATCGACTGGTCTGATCTCCTTTACATTCCAAGGGACTCTCCAGAGTCTTCTCCAGCACCACAGTTTGAAAGTATCAATTTTTCGGTGTTTCTTCAGTGCTCAGCCTTTTTTATGGTCCAAGTCTCACGTCTGTACATGACTACTGGAAAAACCATAGCTCTGACTAGACTTACAGGTTAAAACTAGAATTTCAAGCTGTAGAAATTGTCTTTCCCAGCACATGCACCTGGAGGCCCTTCTAGGTAATCCCTTCTGACATCATCCCTTTGGTTCAGTATCTGGTCCTGTGAGATGGATCAGCACTTGTCTCAAGCAATCTAGAGGTGACTTCCTTTACTCTCTGCTCTTCAGTTCAGTTCACTTGCTCAGGCGTGTCCAACTCTTTGTGACCCCTTAGACTGCAGAATGCCAGGCTTCCCTGTCCATCACCAAGTCCCAGATTTGCTCAAACTCATGTCCATCAAGTTGGTGATGCCATCCAACCAACTCATCCTCTGTTGTCCCCTTCTCTTCCCACCTTCGATCTTTCCCAGCATTAGAATCTTTTTCAGTGAGTCAGTTCTTTGCATCTGGGGGCCAAAGTATTGGAATTTCACTATCAGTTCTTCCAATGAATATTTGGGGTTGATTTTCTTTAGGATTGACTGGTTTGATCTCCTTGCTGTCCAAGGGACTCTCAAGAGTCTTCTCTAATACCACAGTTCAAAAGCATCAATTCTTCGGTGCTCAGCTTTCTTTATGGTCCAACTTTCACATCCATACATGACCACTGGAAAAACCATAGCTTTGACTAGATGGATCTTGTAATGTCTCTGTTTTTAATATGCTGTCTAGATTAGTCATAGTTTTTCTTCCAAGGGGCAAGCGTCTTTTAATTTCATGGCTGCACTCACCAGGTGCAGTGATTTTGGAGCTCAAGAAAATAAAGTCTGTCAGTTTCTATTGTTTCCCCATCTATATGCCATGAAGTGATGGGACCAGATGCCATGATCTTTGTTTTCTGAATATTGAGTGTTAAGCCAGCTTTTTCACTCTCCTCTTTCACTTTCATCAAGAGGCTCTTCAGTTCCTCTTCGCTTTCTGCCATAAGGGTGGTGTCATCTGCATATCTGAGGTTATTGATATCTCCCAGCAATCTTGATTCCAACTTATGCTTCTCTGCTCCTGCTGCTGCTGCTGCTAAGTCACTTCAGTCATGTCCGACTCTGTGCGACCCCATAGACGGCAGCCCACCAGGCTCCCCCGTCCCTGAGATTTCCAGGCAAGAACACTGGAGGTGGGTTGCCATTTCCTTCTCCAATGCATGAAAGTGAAAAGTGAAAGTGAAGTCGCTCAGTCGTCTCCGACTCTTCGAGACCCCACGGACTGCAGCCTACCAGGCTCCTCCATCCATGGGATTTTCCAGACAAGAGTACTGGAGTGGAGTGCCATCACCTTTTCCAACTCTGCTCCTAGATAAGTTTAAATGAGTCACAACTTTCTAACTCCACCTGAAATCATTTGCCTAGTTATAGGTGCTATATTCAAGCAAGTATATTAATTAGAAGTGACAAGCATCATTCTGGTTTATGATTAGCTTCTTTGAATGGTATTTTGTGATGTCTTTATGAATTCAAATGTATGGAATCACAACAACAATTGTTTCTAAGACTATCTCCAGTTCTGAAATGTAGTGTAATCTGAGTCTGACATGTCACTTATAGGTCTGTAAGACAGCTGTTGGCCCTGTACCCTGACACCAGCTTTATAAAAGCACACCACTGTGCCAGCTTCTCCTTATACTAAATATGCTCCTTCGGGCCTCCATGTAGGCCATTTTTCCTGCCTGAAATGCCCTCTTCCTCCATGACTGAGTGTAAATGTTACCTTTCCTGGAAAGGCTTTCCTGACCTCTATTTGTGTGGATGAGTTTCCTTTTCACCCCTGCCTCCTCCCCTGAATGTCTACTATAACACTTACAACAAATGGCACCCATCTGTGTCTGCCTTGCTCACTTGGCTGTGTGTGTCTTGGGAACAAAAATCTCTTCTTATCCCATCCCTGTAGTCCTAACTCCTAACCCAGCATTCAGCACACAGTGCACACGCAAACATTCAGTGTCAACTGTAGTCAAGTAAGTACCGACCACATAAAAAAGTGTTTAAAGGAATAACCATTCTGATCATTTCTACTAATAAAGGATTAAAAAGATACTCATTAAACTCTGCAATGGGGAGTTCCCTGGTGGTCTAGTGGTTAAGATTCCAGGTTTTCACTGCCGTGGCCTGGGTTCAATCCTTGGTTGAGGAACTGGGATCCCATACACGGCCAAAAAAAAAAAAAAAAACCAGAAAACCCCAACTCTACAATGACTAGATAAAATTCTCATACAAATTAAAATTTTTTATTACAATATTCTTTCTATAATAATGAAATGTTTACCTATTACAGGTAGAAATTTAAGAAAAAAATAAACCCTAGAGACAACCTAAAATGGAAAGCCCCTCCCTGTCCCCATATATTTATTTAAACCATCAGAATGTGGTACTTTTCTGTTTTAGTTTTCTTTCCTAATTTATTTGAAAATTTTCATTCAGGACCTACTATGTGTAATTTACAGTGGGAGATGCTGTGCTGTGCCATGCTGAGCTGCTCAGTCGTGTCCAACTCTTTGCAACCCCATGGACTGTAGCCTGCCAAGCTCCTCTGTCCATGGAGATTTTCTAGGCAAGAATACTGCAGTGGGTGCCAGGTATTGGTGATAAAAATGTGAGCAAAGGCATTTTTATTCACGTAGCTATTTTTTAGCAGGGAAACAATATACAAATTAAATGATTACTTAATTACAATTAAGTACTCTGAGTGTTTAAAAGGAGCACTTCTACTGGGCGGGGGGTGTGCTTAAGAAATAACACATTAACAGGGCTCCAAGGATTGAAGAGACAACAACTAGGCTTGAGGTGCAACGCTTCCAGACCATGGGAATGGCAAGTGCAAGGAAGAGACCTTGAGCAGGAGGGGATATGCATTTCAGGAGCTAGAAGGTCAGTGTGACAAGAGTATCGGCAGCAAAGGGAAGAAGGACAGGAAATGAGGCATGGTCTTCCCTGAGCATTTGGTGAACAAGACAGATCAGGTGCTTATTCTTGTGAAGTTTTTATTCCAGAGGGTGAATGGCAGTGTTTGGGGGACAGGTTAACAATTTTAAGTAGGGAGGACATGTGATTAGAGTTACACTTGTTTCTTAAATATTTTATATTTGAGGAATAACATATACAGAACAGACACATAGTCTTAAGTGATTATTCCTTCTGCAGTTTCTACAATTCTCTGAGGCAGAGAATTCCCTACTTACAAGGGAAAAAATTAAGTTCTGCAAACTAAGTAATTTATTTGAAAATACTTATTCAACAAACATTTGAGTGCCTACAGTATGGCAGGCGCAGTACAGTGTGTGCATTCATACAGAGATGAGTGCAAGTCTTGCTCTTAAGAAAACTCAAAATCTGATGCGAGAGACAGATCTGGAAACACTATACAGTGTAGTCCATGCCAGAAATGAGAAAAGTATAAAGCAGCAAAGAGAAATTCTATATTCCTAGAAAGAATTAATCATATCATCTTTGTGTTAAAGCTGTACTTTTTCATACTATGTTTTTGAATTTTCAATTATTCCTGTGCTTGGAACATAGTTGGTTAGGGTTAGGGTACAACACAAACCAACCCATGGATTTTTCACTTCTAGTTCAGGTCCTTTCCAGGAACCAAACATGCCCCTAACTGGAAGAGTTTGCATTAATTCCAAGGAGCTCTTCTTTTGAAGCTACTTTCACAGTCAGCTTACAAAACCACAAAGGAAAGTAAGTTTCATTAAATTAAAGTCACCCTTCATTATTTGCCCAGACTGAAAACCCATAACAACTTCTAAACAGTTATTTTTTTTTAAGTGAATTTTCATTCAGAAGAAATTCTCCTATGAAGACAATCAAGAAACTGCCATCTAGTCCTTCATAATTCATGATCTCTGTTCTCAAAGCACTTGTATTTTGGTTTCTAATTGAAAAGATAAAATGTAGCACATAGAAAGAATAAAACAAAATACAAGGTAGCATTTGTTCAGTGATTTAAAATATTTATAGACTATCTACTATGAGCAAGCTCTGACAAACCTAAATAGCAGATTAAAAAGCAGAGACATTACTGAAAAGATTCGTATAGCCAAAACTATGGTTTTTTCCAGTAGTCACATATGGATGTAAGAGCTGAATCATAAAGAAAGCTGAGCGCTGAAGAACTGATGCTTTTGAACTGTGGTGTTGGAGAAGACTCTTGAGAGTCCTTTGGACAGCAAGGAGATCAAACCAGACAATCCTAAAGGAGATCAGTCCTAAATATGCATTGGAAGGACTGATGCTGAAGCTCCAATACTTTGGCCACCTGATGCAAAGAACTGACTCACTGGAAAAGACCCTGATGCTGGGAAAGATTGAAGGCAGGAGGAGAAGGGAACAACAGAGGATGAGATGGTTGAATGGCATCACCAATTCAATGGACATGAGTCTGAGCAAGTCTGGGAGTTGGTGATGGACAGGGAAGCCTGGCATGCTGCTGTCCATGGGTTCACAAAGAGTTGGACACAACTAAGCGACTGAACTGAACTGATCTACTATGAGCCAGGTAAGGAGTCCTTTTAGAAAGGCAAAGTTGAGTAGGACAAAAGCCTGCCTTCAGGGAACTCAGTCTTATAACCTGCCTTCAAGGAACTCAGACAATAATACACATTCCAGGACAATCAGAGCTATAATTCAGCAAGTACACACAGATGAGAACACAGCTGCCACAAGTTCTAAATCATCAGCACCAATTCCCATGTCTTATCAGTTTTTGAATATTTTAACACTACCCCTGATTATAATACAAACTGATAAATATTTTAAGTAACTGCTACATGAAAAAATTAATGTTAAAATGGCTAAGAGATGGTGAGAACTGAATTTTCTGGGTTTCTCAGCAAGGACAGTTAGCATATTTGGATAAGGACCTGATTTCAAGAAGGAGAAGAGCGTTACCAAAAGGCCAGTGGCAATTAGCCTGGTATAGCCCTCCAACTATGCTAAGGACATGGTTCAGAGCTGTGCTGCCCAGCATGGTAGCCACTTGCCACATGTAGCTATTGAGCACTGGAAATGTGGTGAGTCTCAACTGAGATGTATTAAGTGAAAAGTACACTCTGGATTTCAGTTTCACATGAAAAAAAGCATGTAAAGCACCTCAATATCTTTTTTAACCGATTATATGTTTATATAATATCTTGGGTATCTCGATGTAAACAAAGTGTTATGAAAATCAATTTCACCCTTTCTTTCTACCTTTTTAATGTGGCTACTAGAAAATTTAAAATTACATGTGTGGTTCACATCTGCGGCTTGCATTCTATTTCTACTGCACAGTGCTGGTCCAGAGAGCTTTAAATAACAAGCTACAGAGTTTAATCCCTTGAGGCTACGAAACACTATTGAATGTTTTTAAACCTAAGTGCTTGTGGTAGATTTGGGGAGGGGGCAGGAAACATAATGGAAGCCCTGTTTCAGGAGTGTGGGGGCCATCCGTAAGATCAAGACACTAGAGGCGGTTGTCAATGTCAAAAGGCCGGCAAATGTCAAAGGGTAAGCGGCTTCAGCTGGAAAGTGTACAAGATCTTTAGAAGTCCCACGCTGGGTGGAGAGAGGAGGAAAAAACCAAGAGCAGGGTGAGGTGAGGGAAGAGGAACAGCTGCAAGCACTGACGTGAGCCTGGATGACCAAGGTGCACTGCTCAGCGGACTGGCGAGCCCAACCCCGGTTTAGAGTTAGGTTAGCTCTCATCTGGCTCAGTGCGAAGGGCTCCCAGGCAGAGGTGCCATTCAGAACAAAATCAGTGTCCTCTTTAGCGATTCCAGATCTCTCTTTCTCTGTGGCCAGACCTCTGCCAGTGGGATCAAGTTCAGAGTAAGTAGGAGGCAGAAAGGAAGGCTACCAAAAGCTACAAGATAGCAATAAATTATAAAAGCAAACACCCAGACTCACAACACAGCCAACAAATATTTACTGGGAGTCTGCTGTATGCCTAGTCCTTGGTTCAGCTCTGGAGGTACAGGAAACAAAACAGACACGGTCCTGAATCAAAAATTGTGGTGAGAACTATGACCAAAGAACAGGAAGCTCTGAGAGATCTGAGGGGGATAGGAGTGGTGGGATGAGGTCATAAAGGAAAGACTCTCTGAAGAAGTGACAATTTCATGTGAACCCTGAAGTCAGGTGGGTGAAAACCAGGGGGAGTAATGGCCTAGGCCAGCAGAGTGCTGTGCACAAAAACCTTAAGGCTAGCAAAGGCTTGGGTAATTCAGACAACTGAAAGAAAGGCTATGTAGTTAGAATGTCAAGAAGGCAGGTGGATCATAAAAATGGTGTGAGAAGGCTGGGAAGGCAGGCGAAGGCCAGATCTTGCACAGCATCATGGGATGGATAATAAATCCCGAATGGGTCCAAGTGCAATGGGAAGCCGTGAGGGGTTCTAATCAGGGAAGTGGTCCAATCTTGATGGGTTCCAAGTGTTCAGCTACCTATGCTCTGTCTGCTCAGCCCCCTGAACAAAAGCTGGCTTGGGAGCAAAGGGGAAGGAGCCAGCATTTGTAGCTGAATAGCAACATACCTGGTCTGGGGGTAAGAGTGTAATATAAGGCCATTCAAGGGACTCCTCTGGTGGTCCCGTGGTTAGGACTCCATGCTGCCAATGCAAGCAGCATGGGCTTGATCCCTGATCAGGAAACTAAAACCTACATGCCGTATGGCATGGCCAAAAGATAATGATAATAAGGTCCTTCAAGTTTTCCCTGGGGCTTCCCTGGTGGCTCAGACAGTAAAGAATCCACCTACAATGCAGGAGACCTGTGTTCGATCCTTGGGTTGGGAAGATCCCCTGAAGAAGGGAACGGCTACCCATACTAGTATTCTGGCCTGGAGAATTCCATGGACTGTACAGTTCACAGGGTCGCCAAAAGTCGAACAAGACTGAGTGACTTTCACTTTCAATTTTTCCAGGGTTGCAAGGTTGGGAGAAGGATGGTACCACCAAAAACTATAGAAAAATCTGATGGAAGAGTTGATTTGGGAGACACTGGCTGGGAGGCACAACCCTAAACATACTGAGTATGAAGCACTAGGGAAGAATTCCAGCAGGTAAATATGGATGTTGTCTTAGAGAATGGAAGAAAGATCAGACATGGAAAGTGAGGTTAACACACAGAGAAGTGACAGTTTAAATCCCAAAAGTAAATAACATTTTCAAGTAGTTGAAAAGAGGGAAAAAAAAAAAAAGAGCAAAATGAGCCTGCGTCTGATCCTCAGTGTTTCTCTCTGGGACAGAATTCAGGGCTCTCAAAAGGGACAGAGCATGAGGGAGTCTTTGGAAAGTGATGGAATCATTCTGTACCCTGATTGTGGCACTGGTTACATGAATCTGTACATGTGTTAACATTCAGAATGTTACTATATTAATAACAGAAATTTTCAAAATTAAAAAATTTACTTCCCAGGCTCTACGAACTGCTCCATTTAAGTACTCTTTCAGAACATGCCTTTAGCACATGAGCTAGTCTCTTTACTGTCCCATTAAACTAAAACCGCTAAAATGAACCCTAAGTCATGACATTCTAAACTGTTTCTTAAGTCAACTGACATTTATTGTGCTCCTATTATATGTATCAAGCACCCTGCTGGATACAAAACTGAATGATGCCTGGTTTCTGGAAGGATTAACTGACAAAAGTAACGTATCAAAGTGTAGACCTGCGCAAAAGGCTCTGAAAGCCTTGACCCCTGAATTAAAGGCATTTTAATTAAATAGGGAAGACATTAAAACAAAGCTTAGATGTAACACCAGCAAAAATGCTAATCTCTAAAAAATTAAGAATGAGTTTCATTAATTTTTAAGTTAGATATAAAGAACCTAATCATCAGTCACATTTCCCTTTTCCATCCCTTTCTGCTTCTCAGTGTCCTTTCTGAATTTCTTCCTCTGGATAATTTGGGAGGGGGTGCAAAATGGAATATGCATAGGGTTTGAAATCAGACTGAAGACTAAACCGATGCTCTTTAACTTCCTAGTTCTATGGCTTTTGGAGGCTGTTTTTCCCATCCATAAAACAGTAATGATACCGACCTCACAGGCTTGAGGTAAGTACTAGGTAAAAAATATAAACAGGTTGGCATAGGCAAAGCACGCCAAAAAATAATGTTAGCTAACATTATCATTACCATTTGAACAAATGGCATTGTTCTGATTTAAAATATTTTTAAGTGCTTCCATTTGAATGAGGACAAAAATATTTCCCAACCCACCTCCCAAAGGGCATGACATTTATGTGCTACCTTAGAAAAGCCGCTTGGGAATTTCTTCTCCTTTAGTCCCATCAGAAACTTTTCTGCTCAAATGTTTGGGACAAGCACTTAAAGAGTCAAGAACTAAAAAATTATTTCAAAGGCATCACATCATCACTGCATTCTAAGTGGAACAAACCAGTCTGATTCGTGTTCTGGATACTTGCCTTAGTGTATGGACCTACTACATTCACGACTCTCCTACTACCTTACCTAGTGAGACAACGCACACGGTAGAGGTGTCAATGTGCTAAAAGTTCTGCTTTTTAAGAGCCATTTACATAACACTACCAAAAGCTAAACATAGTGCCAAAACTACTCAAATCATTAGGAAACTATCATCCTATTGAAATCCCCCACAACTAGGAAGAAAACAGTCGCTATTGTTAAACTTGCACAAAATGCTAAAATGTAAGATTTCTATATATCTTATTTCTGTGCTTAACTGCTGGGGGAGCGGAACAGTAATTAACAACGTTTTATTCACTGACTATGGAGAAAAATCTCTGGCTAGTTTTGTTCTATATTTTGCCTATATTGTAAGCAAATGGCCAACTTGAATTCATCTTATGCCTGGCTTCAACCTTTAGCACAGAGGCTAAAAAGTAATAGTGCAGCCGGCAGATACGTGAAAAAGCAGGGAGCCTGAAAAGACCTAGACTAATTCCTGGTGTTCAAATAACCAAGAATGGGCTGGGCCTTAAGGTCACCGACAAGAGGCTACCCTTATTGGCTGTCTTCAGCCACTACACAGTGCATTTCAGCCCACTGTGGAAACCCACTAGTTTGAAACCAAGGGCGCAGGACCGGGGAATGGCAGAAAACACTTCTGGCTGGTCGTCCGATGATAGTCCCCTCGCCCTCCTTTCCAA
>SJYA01004225.1:0-25643 GCA_006410615.1 Neotragus moschatus
GCGTGCTGCCATTCATGGGGTCGCAAAGAGTCGGACACGACTGAGCGACTGAACTGAACTGAACTGAACCATCCTAATGGATATAAGGTGGAGTTTTCTACATATTTTAAAAATGAAATTTTAATATAGTAATAGATATATATGCTTTTTATTAAGATGATAGTTAAAAAACCTCTAGCAGCTGGTCTAATAACTACTATAATTTCAAAGTAATAATGGGCCTAAGCAATTTTTCAAGATATCTGCAACAATTGCCAAATGAAGATATTGTGGTTTCTACTGGTGACAAAGCACAACTGATATATAGCTAACACTACCTTGGTTTGTTACCTGCATTCACAATGGGAGGAAATGTTCATTTTCAGTTAGTGGAAATAGAATGCATTTTTTTCCCCTGCACAAGTTTAATAACCCTGAATGTTATCCTCGGACACCTGGGGGGTGGGCCATAGACCCCAGGTTTGGAAATACTGATCTAGTTTCTTCCTCTTATTACAGATAAAGAAAATGAAACCTCCAGAGGTTGATTTGCCAAGAGTCAGGTAGTGGGTGGAAGACCTAGGACTAGAAATCGATCCTTTAATTAACTCTGTGTGTCCCTTGTTCTATACACCTTGAGCAAAATTATCTACATCTGAGCCATCTCTGTGTGCACCAAATTGCAATTCTATGCACATAGTAAGTCTCAGAAAACTGAGGATGAGTGTTGTATATCATTATAGGCAAGAGAGACCAAAGCTGCACGCATGGTCATATGATCAGCTCTCTTTGCTGAGAATCTTAGTATATAATCGTTTTCCTCTCTAGCAGCAATCATAAGATAGAAATAAAGACTTCATTTATATGAATAAAGAAACCCAGATTTAAAAATTAAAGATGTTGTTTTGGCAAACATATATAACAAGCTTCCCTGGTGGCTCAGATGGTTAAGAATCTGCCTGCAATGCAGGAGACCTGGATTTGATCCTTGGGTCAGAAAGATCCCCTGGAAGAGGGAATCCCCACTCTAGTATTCTTGACTAGAGAATTCCACCAACAGAGGAGCATAGTGGGCTACAGTCCATAGGGTTGCAAAGAGTATGATTAAGTGACTAACCCATTCATATGTAACAGACATTTTTCCCCGAGTGAATTCATGAAATGTTGGTCTTTTAAAAAGTTCGCTAATATTTAGGCATAGGTTGCAGAAAATAGTTTCAGATTTCAAACTATTTTTAAAAACACTTATTACTTAAACAATGTGTTTTGGAGAATATCTCAATAGCATGTTTCCCTGTATCGGTTCTTACTGGTTTAGTTGGTAAGACATTAGCTGGATGCTGTTAAGAAAGGACTTGTCTCAGTAGGAAAGCAAAAGAAGCAGAAGTAAAGACCCAAAGAAAAGTAAGACAATGAGCTTGGCCTTTCCTTACATTTATTTCCTAGGTTATCTTTAAACCCTTGCTTACTATCTGGAGGGATTTGCTTGACCTTGCTGGTGGTTTTTAAGTTTGTTCTTAAAACTTATGATGACCTACGATGAAGATTTAGATGACAGTTCTTCTTAAGCAAATGTCTAATTATTGTTAGATGATTGATTGGTTAGATTAGTTATTTGTATGATACAAGGTCTGCTGCAATACAGTACTTAATTCCAATTTTTCTAGTCCATAATGGGCTGGTTCATTTCACCAGCGTTCTATTCTTTGACTGTGAGGGAAGCTACAGAAACTTTCAAGCCACTTTTATCTATCTGCCAACAAGACACTTATCTATTCATTTGCCAAATGGCTGAACTAATTTCTGGAAGGGAATCACTTTTATTTCTGATATGGACTTGGCGCGTCTAGCTTTTATTTGAGGCAAAGGGCCAAGTCTCTTAAGAAGTTTGACCTGTGTCAAGGCTAAGGGCCTGGTGCTCTTTTGTCTAAACAGATGGACTGTTCCCTAAAAAGATTTTAAACTCACCAACAGAAACAAACACTGGAATTATCTGGCATAATTTTTATCTTGCTTGCTTGGCTTTGGGAAATGATGAGGAAAAAGACTTCAGATTTTCAAACTTCTAGCTCTTCAGATGCTTTTTCTGTTTACTCTCTGATGTACAAATCATATTTGGTTCATAAATCCTATCTGAGAGGACAAGTCCTATTTTTACTTTTTAATATTTGACAAGCTCAGGGTGTCTTAGAATGAATAAATGCATGCATTTTCACAAGGCAAGGAAGCAAGCTCACAGGTTGCTCAATACTGCATGTGGGGCTGTTTTTAAGAAACCCACTGTTGTTAAAACATGTTCGACAAGAGTGCTGAGCTCTATGGTGTGTACCTGATTCTGCTTCTCAAGGTCCGGAATTATCATTTTATTTGATCTCCCAGACAGTTGTTTTCTTTTTCTTGGCACCAGACTAGACCTGTCTGCTAAAAATTATTTTGAAAGTGTGGCCCTGAATTACATTGTAATTCTGCCAGATCATTCTAAGCAAGTCATTGTAAATCTCCCTTTAAATCAACCTGCTTCTGTGTCTTTCCAGATTGAAAAATTCTAGTAGTCACCTCTGTCTGTAGTTTATGCCTAATCAGGAGATTAATTCAAACAGGTTATGAAGTGCCCTGGGGAGACTGGTGAGGGGGCGTCATGGTATTTTATTCCTGGGGTCTTTGAATTCCTGTTTCTGATATGAGAGGGCTGCTGAGCAAAGATGAAATACAGCGTGGTGACTCCTCCACCCTCCACATTTTAGGAGGGTCCACAAAAGGAAAGGAATGGAGGGACCCAAACTCTGTTTATGTGGAATGATTTGAGCAACAGGAAAGCTCCCCGTTCACCCGCCTCTTCCGCCCATCCCAACCGGCTCTGCCACAGACGCTGGCCATTCTAGTAAAAGCACTTTCCTTTCCTTAGCTTTCTTCGAAATGTCTCATGCTCCAGAGACTCTGCAGCAGCCCTGATGGGTCAGTGTGATTGACATCACTGATTCCCTTCTTCCCAGCAGCGCTGGGAGGACAAGAGAAAGGGGCCCCAGGGACGTTCTTGAGTTAAACGCTCATTTTGACCACTGATTCATCCACTGTCACCCAGCTCACAAATCCTGAGTTCCTCCAGGTGCAGCCCTGTTTCAGGGTGCTGGGACCAGGTGGGACAGGAAGTGTAAGGAACACAAGCTTCCTTTGCCAGTAGCCTCCCCTTCTAGCCGAGTGGGGGAGGGGGGACAAACAGATAATGGAGCGGGATAAGTTCCTACAGGGACAAATGCTGTGATGGAATACAGTGGGATCTGGGGGGTATTAGTTCCGTTTTGAAACCCTCAATTTAAGCTTTTAGCTCTGCCACGCTGGTTGCCTGGCTACCACACCCTGGCTCAAGGCTTGCTTCTGTGGTGCTCTGTTCTGGAACGTTCTTTCCCCAGATTTCCAGTTGACATACTCTTAGAGAGGCCTTCCCTTACTACTACGTGTATGTTATGTATGTAGCATATATATTTGGGTTTTTCCATATTTATGGAAAACCTAGGTGAACTTTTTGGCTCATCTGATATATCCTGAATCTCCTGAAAATTAGTTGCAAGTATTTTAATGCTTCACCCAAAACACTTAAGCATTTATCTCAAGAATAAGAGACATTTCCCACATAATCACAACACTAAAGCTAAGGCTCTTGGAATCTGAACTCCCTGGTGCCAAGAAGTGTAACTGTTACTGAAACCAAGTTCCTCTTCTCACCACACAGCAGGCCAATAAATTGGGAGACAAGGAATAATGACTTTATTTGGAAAGCCAGCAGACAGAGAAGATTATGAACGAAGGTCCCCCAAAGCCATCTTATTGGTCTGGATGCCAGTTTTTTTTATAGGACAGAGGGGGAGACCAGGTGAGGAAGCAAAGTAAAAATGCCATTAGTTTTGCCTGGCTTGGCCAGCGTGGGGGAGGGGTTGTGTTAATTTCTTCTTTACCGCAGGATTTCACAGGAGGGCAGGGTTCCCTGAGGCAGGCCATGATGTATGATTATAATAACAAAAGTAATGAAAAGCAAAGGTTAAAGTCAAAGAAACAGATCTAACATGGAGTCGTGTTTTGCTCTTGCCTGCTAGATAACCTGCCCCAAAACTCTTCCATCCTGCCTGGATGCAGAGCCAAGGTTTTTGCTGATGGTGTCTCTGAGTCAGATCACGAGGGTTTTGCCCTGGAGGGTGGTATGTCTTGGTGTCCTGGGTGTGCCACAAAGAACTTGGAGGGCTCTGGCTGGAAGTGGCCTGTCTGCAGAGCTGCCTTTCCTTCAGCCTGTATAAGGGATCGAGATGCTAAGAATACCCACCTCCCCATCTACCTCCTAAGGATTATCTCAGGCAGGAAAGGCTTCCTATATCCTGGAGTCACACAGGGTCCTACATTCAGAAGGGCTCAGCACTTGGTTTAAAGCTATGCTGTTGCTATCTTGAAATTCTTCTTGCTTTTGAATAAGAGACCTCAACCTCTTCAAAACCTAGACTTCACACCTATTAAGTAGCTCTTTCTGATCACAGGGCACAGGAATTTAAATAGCTAATATGAATATTACTCAGCCATAAAAAGGAACGCGTTAAGAGCCTATTATACAGAGTGAACTAAGTCAGAAAGAGAGAAATAAATATGGTATACTAACGCATATGTATGAGATCTAGAAAGATGGTGCCGAAGAATTTATTTGTAGGGCAGCTATGGTGAAACAGACATAGAGAACAGGCTTACGAACACAGGGAGAAGGGAGGAGGGGATGGGAGGTATGGAGAGAGTAACATGGAGACTTACACTACCATATGTAAAATAGATAGCCAAGGGGACTTTGCTGTGTGTCTCAGGAAACTCAAACAGGGGCTCTCTATCGACCTAGAGGGGTGGACGGGCAGGGAGACAGGAGGGAGGTTGGAGGGGACATACCTATGGCTGATTCATGTTGAGATTTGACAGAAAACAACAAAATTCTGTAAAGCAATTATCCTTCTATTAAAAATAAATATATTTAAAAAAGAAACAGCGTATCAGCTGCTGCCTATAAAGAACCTCAGAAACATTTAAAAATTAGTAGAAATAGGAGGTCGAGGTCTGCGCAGACCACTTTGAACCTGAATTCCACAGGGGTACCGTTGCGGTTCATGCCAAAGTGGCATGCCACCATTTCCACAGCCAGCCAGCAGGCATCCTGCAGGGGGCTTCAGGCGAGGATGGTGTTCTGAAGGCTCGTGGCACACGTCCACCTGCAGGCAACGCTGGTTCAAGCTGCCCGGACCAGCTTCCGTGTCTTTGGTCTCACTAACAAGTTCAGATAACTTCTGTCTCATTATGCACTGAAGATTGATGAAGCTTTGAAAACTAGCAGTGGCTTTATAGCAACTGCCAATTTAAAGCAACTACAGAGACTGGAGGAATCGCTAACTACACCTGTGTAATATCGTCAGCCTAACCAGTGTGGAAAACTCTCAGGATGTACAATTGTTCTCTGAATCAAATAAACTGCAAAACTTAAATAGAGAGGGATAAAAAAGGAATTTATAGACTTCTTAAGACTTAATGGGCAGACATTAATCACAATGTGTGGATCTGATTCAGATCTTGATTTACAAGAAAAACTGTAAAATTTACAATTATGAAACAATGTAAATTTTGAATTTTGACTATTTGCTTTTCAGAATTTATTAATTGTTTAAGCAGTGCTCATTGTATCATAGTTATTTTTTTTTTAATCCTGTCTGTTAGGGATATGTATAAAATACTTAAGGATATTTAGGGGGTAGAATTGCCATTGTTTAATGGGTATTGGGGCTGGGTGACTGGTATGTGAGGGCTCATTTTACTATTTTAAAAAAAATTTTGCATATATATTCAAAATATTTTGTAATAAAAAGTAAAAAAAAAAAAAAAACTTGGTTAAAGTCATATTGAAGTACAACCTAAAGTTACACTATAATTATAACATGTGTAACTTAGAACTTAAATATATTATAAAGATGCTTTTGAATTGTGGTGTTGGAGAAGACTCTTGAGAGTCCCTTGGACTGCAAGGAGATCCAACCAGTCCATTCTGAAGGAGATCAGCCCTGGGATTTCTTTGGAAGGAATGATGCTAAAGCTGAAGCTCCAGTACTTTGGCCACTTCATGCGAAGAGTTGACTCGGTGGAAAAGACTCTGATGCTGGGAGGGATTGGGGGCAGGAGGAGAAGGGGACAACAGAGGATAAGATGGCTGGATGGCATCACTAACTCGATGGACATGAGTCTGAGTGAACTCCGGGAGTTGGTGATGGACAGGGAGGCCTGGTGTGCTTCGATTCATGGGGTCGCAAAGAGTCGGACACAACTGAGCGGCTGAACTGAACTGAACTCAACTGATGATAATATTATCAACAGTGATAAAAATAAAATAAATAAATGTGGAAGAAAAGAAGAACTCCAGATCATTAATGTGGACAGCCTGTCCTCAAGCAGGCAGGGCACAGCTCCCCACTCCTTAAGTGTGGCCTCAGCATAATAGCTTTCTTCCTTTTTGTTTTTTGGCCACTCTATGATCTTAATTCCCTGACCAGGGATCAAACACATGCCCCCTACATTGGAAACACAGAGTCTTTACCATCGGACCCCCAGGGAAGTCGATGGAAAGGGCAAGAAAAAGAGCAACTGTGCAGTGGAGAAGCCTGCCCCATACCATCTCAAGCCAGATGATCAAGGGTAATGCCAACAGTGGGGAAGCTGCTGATGGCACGTGCTCCTGGCAGGATGTGATGAGCAGGAGCCCTTGCTTCTGTCGTCTTCCTCCTGAAAATGGAGTAACTCAGTCTCATCTTGTGAGTAGCATCAGACAAACTGAAACTGAAGGCCATTTTACAAAATACCCGACCAGTTCTCATAATTGTCAAGGCGCTCAGAACAAGTCAAGTCTGAGAAACCCACAGCCAAGAGGAGCCCAAAGAGACATGGCAAATACATGCAATGGGGAGAGAAGTCCTGGATAGGAACCTGGAACAGAAAAAAGATATTAAACAAAAACCAAGGAACCTCAATAATGTATGGCTTTAATAATAACGTATCAATATTTGGTTCTTTAGCTGTAAGAAATGTGCCAGACGAACATCAGATGTTAATAATAGGAGAAACTGGGTATACAGGAACTCTCTCTTCACAATAATTCTGTAAATCGGAAAGTAAACTCTAAAAAGGAAAGTGTATTTAGACAAAGCAAGCTGTTGATGGTTGGGTTTAGTGTGGCAGTGTGCTGTGCTGAGCTTCTTAGGATTTTTCATCTCTGTTGCAGCCTGCTTTTACCCCTAGTGGTCCTGCACTCCTTGGTAAAGACTGTTTAAGTCTGTTTCTGAGAGAAGAAAGGGAACATGCCTGAAAGCTGGTATTTCACAGGCATTTATTTTTCTCCTAAGTTTGAAGCTCTTCTGTTTCAGAAGAAGGAGCAGGATGCTGCCAGCTTCAGACCCACTGCTAGTTTCCACGGCAGGGACTGCAGACACCCTGTCCTCCTGCTCCTTCCTGGGGTGGGTGCAGGAGGGCAGGGAAAAAATCTGGATTAGCTCAATGAGGCTGGTTCCTAAGAATCCAGTCGGGTTGAACAGAGTCCCTCCATCCCTGTCTCAGCCAAGGTGCCTCTCCTTTCTACCTTTGTCCTTGTAGCTCTCTGGGATGACTCTTGAGAGACCCTGGCAGTAATCGTAACAGAGGGTGAAAAGATAGCGAAGTCGGGAGATGAAGATAAATTATTCAGGGAAAGTATTTTTCTTTAGTCATTGTAATACAAGAGGAAACATACAGTGGCAGTAATTGTAATAACTGTAATACACGGGGGAAAAGATGGTGAAATGAGGCAGTGAAGATAAATGCTGCAGAGAAAATATTTTTCTTCATTTTTGTTCACAATAAGGAGGGAGAAATATTACGAGGTTCGGGAATTCCCTGGCTCTTCACTCACAAGTGGTCCATTCGCTTGACTGTCTCGTTGACCGTCAGCTTCTGGCTTAGGCATTTCCCCACCTGGCAAAGTTTGTCTAGAGGACACTCTGTGCCGCAGCACGTGACGATCGTACACCTAGACGCTCTTTTCCCACTTCCGGTGGCTGCTGAGATGGTGCTGCTGAATACCCGAGTCTTCTGCCACTCCACGAGAACGCCCACGAGAGCCCGGAAAACAAGTTTACCGAGTGAGGATCGGAGCCCCTGGGTGGGCTGTTCTGCAGGAAGAAGATTTAGTGAGGGTCTACAAAGGCGATGATCTTTTTTAAGAAAGGAAATGCTGGAGTCCTTGGACCGGTTTTCAGTGTCTTTGGGAGCCCTAGGTGTTTATTTTTCCCCAAATATATTCTTTGGAGGAGACTGGAGAGGAAGATGAGTGGTCCAAGCGCACACAGATGGTAAACCCATGGCTTCCATCAACAGCAGCAAAGAAATCAGCTTGACCCAAGCGGGTGACCTCTGAGACAGGAAATGAAGACTCGGGGGATGCGGGAAAATTTCCGCAGTCAGAATGCTAGGCAGCTTCCAGGAGGCTCACAAAATGCCACGGAATCCTGTTCTTTCCCAAGAGAGACGTCTTTTAAACGACAACAAAGTAGATATTGAGCTGAGCACTCAATCAAGTCATTGGAGAGTTGTTCTGACTCTCTTCAGCTTTCCTCACTGGATAATAAAGCCATTAAATGTTATTGTTCAGAAAGAACTGCAAGAAAATATAAGTGAACATTAATCTCTTGAGGTAGAGAAATGGTTTCTAAACATGATGTTAAAGACAGAACATAAGGAGAAAAATCAGTGAATTGGACACAGTAAAAACTAAACATGTCTATATATTTTTAAAACCACTGTAAACGACATTAAAAGTCAAATACAATCTTGAATGATATTTCCAACACACATAGCGGACCTAAGGTTTAAAATCTTAATATACAAGAAACTCTTCTAATCAAAATAGAAGTAACAGAAAAAAAAATCTGTTAATCAAAATGGGTACTTAGAAAAAATCAACTAGCTAAAACTTTTGTGAAAAAAATTTCTATAAAACTTGTAAACAAGGAAATTGAGTGTTAGTCACTCAGTCTTGTCCGACTCTTTGTGACCCCATGGACTACAGCTCACCAGGCTCCTCTGTCCATGGGATTCTCCAGGTACGAATACTGAAGTGGTTGCCATTTCCTTCTCCAGGGGATCTTCCCGACTCAGAGGTCAAATGCTGGTCTCCTGCACTGGAGGGAGAGTCTTTACCATCTGAGCCACCAGGAAATGCACATTAAAACAATCATGAAGAACCATTTCCTTAGTAAATTGCTAAGAAAAAATACCCGGCATTGGTAAGCATCCTTTAAAAAGTCATACCTTCACATATGTAGAGTATAAATTGTTATCAAAAGTCTTAAAAGTAAGTTTTTCCTTTGACCTCTTGCCTGGCAAATCCCATGGATGGAGGAGCCTGGTAGGCTGCAGTCCATGGGGTCACTAGGAGTCGGACACAACTGAGTGACTTCACTTTCCCTTTTCTCTTTCATGCATTGGAGAAGGAAATGGCAACCCACTCCAGTGTTCTTGCCTGGAGAATCCCAGGGACGGGGGAGCCTGGTGGGCTGCCGTCTCTGGGGTTGCACAGAGTCAGGCACGACTGAAGTGACTTAGCAGCAGCAGCAGCAGCAGCAGCAGGAATTGTTGAAAAGAAATAATTAAGCATGTGCACAAAACTGTGTATTCAAGGATGTTAAATTCATCTTTTCTTAGCAGTTTATGAAGGAAATGGTTTTTCATGGTTGTTTCATTGGGACCCTGATGTGGGGGCCCCTGCTGCTCTCTAACTGCTAAACAGTAGAAGGTTGAGACGCCGCTGGGGATGCGGCTTCTGCTGGAGCAAGGCCAGATGTTTGAATTGAGTTTCAAACATTCAAAATACTCATCATGCTCCTTATTTACAAAACAGAAACAGACTCATGGACTTAGAGAACAAACCTGGTTACCAGGGGGTATAGACAGGGGGAAGGAACAGTTAAGGAGTTTGGGATGAACGTGTACACACTGGTATATTTAAAGTGGACACCCAACGAGGACCTACTGCGCAGCACAGGGAAATCTGCTCATTGTCATGTGGCAGCCGGGATGGGAGGGGAGTTTGGGGGAGGATGGATACGTGTATATGAGTGGCCGAGTCTCTGCTATTCACCTGGAACTTTCACAATATCGTTATTGGCTATACCCCAATGCAAAATAAAAAATTTTTTACATGCTTGTGTTCCTGTTGCTATGATGAATAGCAAGAATGGTCAGGCAGGCTGCATCCATTCACCCTCACCTTCAGGCTTGCAGTGTTTAAGTGCCTGCCATCCCACGCTGGCCGTTGTGCCCAGCAATGCCCAGGGATGGCTTTGCTTCCTCCACCTCCTATGGGAGGGCTAGGGTCGAGGGCGGAGGGTGAGAGAGGCCTGAGGTCTTATTGGTTAAGGGAAGCCCCAGTGCTGAGATTGCAAATAAAACAGGTTTTCCCCTTTCTCTTTGGCTGAAAGCAGGGAGATTCAGGCGTGTCTAGGTCTCTGAGTCACTGATGGGCCAGTTTCAGTCTTTCCTGAGGCTTTCTCGGTGTTTTTTTTCTTTTGTTTCTGGAGCCTGCCATGTTGGCAGGTGTTTCCCTAACGTTTTCTGGCAAACAGGGAAGTGGATGCTATCAGTTCAGTTCAGTCGCTCAGGCCTGTCCGACTCTTTGCCATCCCATGAATTGCAGCACGCCAGGCCTCCCTGTCCATCACTAACTCCCGGAGTTCACTCAAGCTCATGCCCATCGAGTCAGTGATGCCATCCAGCCACCTCATCCTCGGTCATCCCCTTCTCCTCCTGCCCCCAATCCCTCCCAGCATCAGAGTCTTTTCCAATCAGTCAACTCTTTGCATGAAGTGGCCAGAGTACTGGAGTTTCAGCTTTAGCATCATTCCTTCCAAAGAAATCCCAGGGCCTATCTCCCTCAGAATGGATTGGTTTGATCTCCTTGCAGTCCAAGGGACTCTCAAGAGTCTTCTCCAACACCATTATAGAGGCTGAATTAAAGGACAGACAGGCTGATGGCTGATTGGGGAGTTTGGGGAGCTCAGGCTGGCCTGCTGGAATTCCTTGAACTCTCCCCTCCTTTAAACTTCCTGGAGGAAGGGGTGTGCCAGCCCTCACTCCACCCTCACCCACGCCCTGGAGCAGTTTCTCCTGGTCTCGACCCCGAAGGGCAAGCAACAGCAGGCTGCCCAAGCTGGAGAAAGCCAAACACTGGCTATTTAGGGCAAATAAAACAAGCTATTCGACAGTTATGGGTTAAAAGGGTGTTTTTCCAGGTGAGATCTCTTGGGAGAAGGACAACTAGCAAAATTGCCAAACTAAGTCCCAAATCCTGGGTGTTCACGATCACAAAGCTGGAGTTCATAGAGACCGAGGTGGATGAGTGGTCAGCATTTAGAGATGTCACTGGATATCAGGGGATTCTGGCGTCCAGGACTAGAAAAACCCGTTTTTTGAGATCTTGGGTCTGAGCAGTTTATTTGCAGGTGAGAACACGCAGGATTAATACCAGTAGGAAACTGGGCTTCAGGCCAGTGATTCACTGCCAGGGAAATAGGGCAGAAGAGAGAAACCACAGATACCCGCAGGGCGGCTGCAGAACGGACTCAGGATCCAACCAGAGGGATGCTGGCTGGGGCCCCACTTCCCCACTGAGGGCTGTGGGCAGGGCAGTGCCCCCAGAGGCGGCTGCCGGGAGAGTTTTCCATTCTTGTATCTAGTATGTTAATTTCCTCCTTCATCTTTGAACATTCCCACCCCATGGGTTCTTTCTTCCTCTGAATATCAACGTGCCCCAGGCTCTCTTACTGTAAAAGAAAGAGCAATCCTACGTTGCTCTCACTTGACTACCAGCCCTCGGTTGTCCCTTTTATCAGCAAAATTTTTCAAAAAGACATCTACACGCAATGTACCTCCTCCACCTTCCTTAATTTCTTAGAAGATGACTTTCTTGGAAGCTTTTTAACTGGTATTGCTACCAAAGGTCACCATGACCTCTAAGTCCCCAACCGGGACTGGCCTCTGCTCAGCTCTTCTTATTGACTTTTTAAAGAAGACTTGTCCTATATACATACATATGTATAGAAATACCTATGCGCACACACACACATATATAATTTTAAAAATACTGACATTCGGGTTTTTTAATTTTATCACTGGAGCATAATTGCTTTACAATGTCGCGTTAGTTTCTGCTGTGCAGCAAAGTGAGCCAGCTCTATGTGAGCATGCATCCCCTCCCTCTTGAGCCTCCCACCCCGCTGCTGCCCTCTGGGTTGTCGCAGACGCTGAGCTGCGCCCCCTGAGCCACACAGCTGTTTCCTAGCAGCTATTTATTTTGCACATCGTAGTGTATCTCCATCAGTTCTGCTCTCTCCAGTCATCCCGCCCTCTCCTTTCCCTACTGTGTCCGCAAGTCCTTTTTCTACGTCTCTGTCTCTATTCCTGCCCTGCAAATAGGTTCATCTGTACCACTTTTCTAGATTCCACGCGTGCGGTGCTTCGTCACTCAGTTGTGTCCAACTCTTGCGACCCCCTAGACTGTAACCCGCCAGGCTCCTCGGCCCATGGGATCCTCCGGGCAAGAATACTGCAGGGGGTTGCCATTCCCTTCTCCAAGATTCCACATATACACATCAATATGTGGGTTGTTGCACAGCCATGTCCAACTCTTCGCAACCCCATGGACTGTAGTCCTCCAGGCTCCTTTGTCCATGGGTTTTCCAGGCAAGCATACTGGAAGGGGTTGCCATTTTCTCCTCCAGATATGTGTTAATATACAGTATTTGTTCTTGTCTTTCTGAAATTGCTACCAAAGGTCACGGTGGCCTTTAAGTCCCCAATTTGGTCACCTCTGCTCAGTTCTTCTCCTTTCTGACCTTTTGGTAGCATTTGACAATGGTAAGCACGGCTATCACCTGGAATTGTTTTCTTTTTGACTGCAGGGGCGTCTCAGCTTCTTGAATTCCTGCCCCTGGGACTGTTTGCTTCTGTTTCCTTCTTGGACTAGTTTCTCTGCTCTGCATACAGAAGGCAGACAGAACCTACTGGGGTGAGTCTGCACTTAGCTGAGCTCCATCCAGTACCTGGTGTTGTAAGCACCAGGAAAATGTAGGCCTGAGAGAAAAGAGCCTGCCCTCCCCCACTGCAAGCTGTATCCCCACAGCTCTACATGCACCTCCACTGTGGGCAGTGCTCGGCCCCGGATCTGTTACTGCAGAGTGGCCAGTGCCCTCTACAAACACGAGCATTCCACAGGCTTTCTGACTCACTCTGAGCCCCAGTGAGCGGCACTGGTGGGGTACTGGAGGTTCTCCTGTTGTTTGCTTGCTTGTAGAAGGACCTCGGCCTGAGCAACCCAAGTGTGTGTTTCTAGGAGGCTGTGGCTCTCAAAGCTGCAGGTTTGTGTTTCTAACTGCCTACTGGGAAGGCACATAAATGTCTCAATGTCCCTAAGACCAAACTCATGGTTCAAAACGGTCATTCTCCCAGAAAGACTCAAGTTCGCAGCTGCTCTCCGTTACATCTGACATGCAGCCCGATCCGGGGGCGTCTTGCTTTGCTATCGCTCATCTGAACAATTTTTCTGTTCTCAGAACCTCTTCCCGGCTGAGGCCTTTCCACCTGGACTGACACGCAGGCCTCCTAACTGCTCTCCTCACTTCCCAACTCCCCGTTCTCTGATCCAAGCACATTGGGGCCACTCAACCTTGCACCGTTTGGTTCTGTCACTTCTGTATCCTCAGTTTGCCATCAAATATAGTTTGGGGAGTAAGAAAATCTGCCTGAAAGCAGCAGATGCAGGACATAGGGGTCTGATCCCGGTCGGGAAGATCCTCTGAAGGAGGAAATGACAACCCTCTGCAGTAACCCTGCCTGGAGAATCCCATGGACTGAGGAGCCTGGCGGGATACAGTGAATAGGGTCCCAAGTAGCCAAACATGACTGAAGTGACTGAGCACGCAGGTAGGCCTCAGGCCTCAGGCCACATCGCCCTGTCCCCTTCCTCTCCTTCCTCCACAGACAGCAGGCCTCTCACCTGGGTAACTTAGTCTTGGAAAACCCTCTCCCTAGCTTTCACCAGCTAAGTGCCGTCTGCCCGAGGCCGCCTTCCCTGTAACCATGGTTCCAAGTGGTCTTCTCTTCTCTGGCCTCCTAAGGAGAAGCTTGGTTTGTGCCTCCCCACAGGAAGGAGTGGAGACACCGCAGTTGATGCCGTGCATTCTCTTGAGCGCAGCGCTGTGTCCACAGTGCCCGGCACATTAGAGGAGATGGACATTTATTTGCATGATTGGGTGAATCGCTTTATGGAAACTTTTCTCCCGGGGATCTGAGATTTTTCCACAGTCACCGTTACCAGCTCATTTCCACCCGAGATAGGTCTGTGATGGCTGGTCCCTATGGAAAAAAAGATTCCATTAGGGTTAGGCTCTGTGTGCCAAGTATATACAGTCCAAAGAATGAGACAAAGGGATGCTCGGACATGGGGGCTACTGAGGGCCAGTGAGAGAAAGGGGAGGGGTATTTATGGGGACAGTGGAGCAGTTAAGACCTGTTGGGAAAGTTTTCTTGAGGACTGAGGTTTTAAACTCACAGCACATCTGATTCCCTGTTCCGTCCTTGGTCTGACACTGGATCAGCCTGGGAATATACTTAGGCGTTCCTCCGGGCTTTCTTCTGAATATCCTTGTTTCCTTTCCCCCCTTTTTTTTTTGTCTCTCAGCCTATCCTATAACCCATTTCTACAAAATCTTAGTTCCTGAACTTGATATTTCCAAGGAACTATTGTACAAGGCAGAGGAGAAGAGAAGCAGCAGGTATTTTGCCAACAGGGATGCTGTTCTTAACCCTCTACAATTTGACATCATCCAGTCCTTCTGCCTCCTGGCTTCAAGGGAGTGCAGGAGATCTTTAGTAGGAAGACGCAGCTGGATCAGAAGAGCCTTGGGGCTCTGCAGGAGAGAGGAAGACTGCAACCAGCCTGTATTTAGTGGAGTTTTATAGGTACTGATTAAACTCTTGTTAAAAAGCAATTACTAAATGATTACACACCTGTGGCTGACCCCTTCCCAAGAGTGTGGTGTGAGGCCCACCTTATCAAATCTTCTAGGATCTTGCTAGAAATCTAGAATCTGAGTCCTTTTTCCCAGGCCTGAGTCAGAATCTGTGTTTTAGCACGATTCTATGATGATTTCCGTTCACATCAAAGTTTAAGAAGCACTGCCACGGACATTCTACGCTGGGCTCTTAAAAATGTGTCCTGAGAGCCGGTATAGAAACGCAGTGACAGTCGCGCTGCAGAGGCAGAGAGGAGGAGTCACTACCGAACCGCCCCATGTCCCCCAGTCCTCACCGGGCCGCCTCTCTTTCTGGCTCAAATCAAGGGGCAGTTGCAATTTGAAAGGCCACTGGAACGGGGGCAATGAGGAGGAGGAGGGAGCGGAGGGGCCCTAAAGAGACGCCCGTGCTCCCCACTGCTGTTCCCATGTTCTGTGGAGTTGTTTTCTGCAGGTGAAGGTCCTCATCTGCTTTGAAGAAAGAATTCATTAAAGTGACCGAGACTGCAGAGCAGATAAGGAGTTTATGAGCAGTACAGTACGTGCGGGATAATGCCCTGGCCAACTTGCAGAGTGAGACATACCCTACAGGGAAGCTTAGGTTATTACTATGGAGTTAGTCTTCCCGGATTTAGACCAGGGTGACTCCCCTTTTCCCTCCCCTATGGTCACCTTATCTATAATTTCTTATTTGGGCTTCCACCAGGCACCATCTTGAACCTTTCCAGAAACAAAGGCCACAGGGATGTGTGTGTCAAAACCACAATATTAATGATATTGTAATGATATTGCGAAGAAACCACGGTTACTAGAAGATGTCTTAAGACCCCTTTCGTGCATCTGTCAGTCTGGGAAATCCTCTCGACCACAAAATTGAGGCCGCTATGGAGGGCTGTTTTGTTTTGCACCCAATCAGGGCGCATTGTTCCCACTGATCCTTATCTTAAAGGGTCAGCGTGAAACTGGCTGCAGATTAACCTGAGTGAGTCCTAGCTATCTGCTACTTCAGAATGACTCCTGCTGTTTCCGTGGGGCAGGTTAGGAGGAGGTCGAGGCAAGAAGCCAGAGTGAGGAGCTCTGGGTGTTTCCTAAAGGACCGCCAGCCTGACTAGTTCAAGAGAAAGGCCGCTCCAAACCTTGAAACAAATGAAATGTCCATCAAGAGATGAATGGATAACTAGATTGTGGTGTCGGAGAAGGAAATGGCAACCCACTCCAGTCTTCTTGCCTGCAGAATCCCAGGGAGAGAGAAGCCTGGTGGGCTGCCATCCGTGGGGTCACAGAGTCAGACACGACTGTAGCAGCTTAGCAGCAGGAGCAGATTGTGGTGTAGTCACATGGTGGAAGCCTTTGTTTCTGTTTAGTCACCCAGTCATGTCCAACTCTTTGTATCAGCAGGCTTCCTGGTCCTTCATCATCTCCCAGAACTTGCTCAAACTCATGTCCATTGAGTCAGTGATGCCATCCAACCATCTCATTGCTGAGATGGAATGAATTTTTGATGCATGTGGGGACATGGATAAATCTTAAAATAATTTTTCTGAAAGTAGCCAGACTGTCCCCCCCAAAAGAGCAATTTTGCATGATTGCATTTATGTAAAACTAAAAATGCAACTAACCTATAGTGACAGCAGGTTAGTGGCTCTTGAGACTGAGGGCAAGGGCGGGAGGAGGGACTACCGAGGGGGCACCAGGAAAGCTTTGGGGGGCGACAGCTTCTCTATCTTGATTCCTGTGAGGGCTTCCTGATGGGGTTGCAGTTTAGCCGCTCAGTCGTGTCTGATTTTGAGACCCTGTGGACTGTAGGCCACCAGGCTCTCTGTTCGTGGAATTTCCTGGACAGGAATACCGCAGCAGGACACGACTAAGCGCACAGTCCAGATGCCGCCGCAGGCTGACGTTTCTCATCCGGCTGTGGGGAGAGAAGCAGTCGTGTGGCCCTGCAGGAGAGGCTGACTGGGCATGTGTCACCGTGGGTGTTTATGCAGTCGGCTTAGAGACAGAGCCCACCTCTGGCTTCGAATTTTAAAATTTAAGGCACAATTTATATAGGGCAAAATTCATCCTCACTGTAAAGTTCTGATGGACTTTGAGGAATGTGTGCAGTAGTGGAACCACCACCCTAAGCGGGACCTAGGTAGGGTCGTGAACCCTCCACCACTCCCAGAATCTCTCCACGCCACTTTGCAGCCAGCCCCTCTCCTCGCCCCCAGTCCCTGGCAGCTACTGGTCTGCTTTCCGCCCCTAACGTTTTGCCTTTGCAAGACTCTCATGAAAATATCATAAAAGAGGAAAAGCAGGCATTGTGTGGACTTTTGCGTCTGACTTCTTTCACTTAGTGTAATGTTTTTTTTTTTTTTTTCCTATTTGTTTCCTCAGAATAATACTTGAACAATCTGAAAATCTGTTTTGGCTTTAAGTCTTGCAAAATGAGTGGCCAATCAAAGACTCATTCACTGTCTCTGTGTGGGTATGTCTCAGTGTGGACAAATGCCTATGTCTATAGATACTTTTGCTTTTTATAGTCATTTTAGCCCCACTTAATTGGTACATAAAGTCTTATTATTTCCACAATGCTAAAACCTAAAGTATATATTCTAAATCTAACACTCTCTTCTTCCAAACCTGCCCTTCTCCTCTAAGTCTGCTTCTCAGCCGCCATTAATGGTAGACCTTTGGAGACCACAAACATTCATAGTTTGAGAAACCAGAGATGAATGCTGGATATTAAGTCCCTGTGACCTTTATTAGTATAATGTTTTTGAGGGTCATTCCTGTTGTGTAATGTATTATTAAAAATGCTCCTTACTTCTCGTTGCTGAGTAACAGTTCATTGCATGGGTACAGCATCATATATCCATTCCCAGTGAAAGGACCCTTAAGGCTGTTTCCAGCTTTGGGCAGTTTTGAATAAGCCTACTGTAAACATGGACATATAACAAACTTGATGTGAATGTTTGCTGCTAAGTCACTTCAGTCGTGTCCGACTCTGTGCGATCCCATAGACGGCAGCCCACCAAGCTTCCCCGTCCCTGGGATTCTCCAGGCAAGAACACTGAGGTGGGTTGCCATTTCCCTCATCCCTGGGAAGCTTTGTGGGCTGCCATCTATGGGGTCGCACAGAGTCGGACACGACTGAAGTGACTTAGCAGCAAATATTCGCATCAAGTTTGTTATATGTCCATAGGTTTTTATTCCTAAGACTGGGATTGTTGGGTCATATGGTATGTGTTTAACTTATAAGGAACTGGCAGACTGATTTCTGAAATGGTTGTACCACTTTACATTCCCACCAGCAGTGTGTGAACATTCTAGTTCTTTCACATCCTCAGTTGCGAAACCAACTGTTTCACACCAGCAGTTGGTGTAGTTCAGTTTTAGCTTTCTAATAGGTGGTGGTATCTCAGTGAGGCTTTAATTTGCTTTTCTCTAAGGACAAGTGGTACTGAGCATCTTGTCATGTGCTTGTTTGCCATCCATCTAGCTTTTAAAGGACCCATTCAAATGGGTTGCTCTAGTTTCGTTCTTAGTAGTTAAGATTGAGGCTCTATACAACAGGGCTCTCGTAGCTGTCGATACAAGTGGTTTTAGAAACACAGACTGCAGCAGTGCACCCTGAGAAACAGGTGGGGAGGGGGAGAGTGCATCAGAAGGACCAGTGTCATGGTGTTTAGATAAACTGTAGAAAGACAGAGGGAATGAGTTCTCAGTGGCTCTCCTGCATGGAGGAGGTCAGGTAGAGAAGAGGGGTCCCAGATCTGTAGAGGAGAAAATGTACAATTAGCCTATAGATGGCAAGAAACACTGCTATTCTGGAAGTCAGCTCAGTGAGACTCCACTTCCTTGGACCTTTCTGGAGAAGTGGGAGGCAGAGTGATAAAGTGGGTGGTTAGGCATTACAAACACAAAATACGGAACTGCAAAAAATGTGGCTAGAAAACGACACTGTATTCAGCCTCATGGTATTTAGCTTCTTTGTCAAGGTCCCTAAAGACTGTTTCTGAGAGCTCTCTCCTCCTTGGCAGATTCGAGGTGATGGTTTGCTTCTCTGCTGAAGCGGAAACGTTCCCATGATTGCTGTGCATTTACGTGCTAGCTTAGATTGCTCAAGAAACATCTCAGTGCTGTTTTGGTTGCGGACTCAGGGTGTGAGGGGGCCACCAGGGGGCCTATTTCCCTGCTGTTCTGCCCAGCCTGCCTTCATGGGGCCTCAGTCTGCACAGACCCTCCAAATCCTGGGACGGGGAGAAGCAACAAGCCACAGACAGCCCGGGGCATTGCTAAAGTGGGCCTGGAAATGTGGATTTAATTCACAGCAGGCAGGCAGACTGGGCCAGGAGTGGATGCCTTCCACGCACATCTGTTCCCAAAGATCACCGCAGAGAGCAAGCGAGTCTGGGGTACGTTCATCCACGACAGGGCCAAGAGAGGAGGCAGAGGGAATCTATTCAAGTGGGATCTGCCTCGTGGAAGTACAGCAGCGGGGCACCTTGCTCTGGGCACCAGACACCCTCCTGCAGATAGTTGTGCTGGTCCCCCGCCTGCAGGGCAGGGCCTGTGGTCATCCTTTTTGTATACCCTCTGCCTACAGCACCTGTTTAATGGCAACAGGACAGATAAGACAGGAAGAGTGCCGGGAATGCCAGAGGCTGGCCTTCCCAGGAAGAAAACTTGAGAAGCTTGTACGACTTTTGCTCTCTGTAGAGCTCTTTAGAAGACAATCAGTGTTAAGCAACCAGACCCCAGGCCAGGCCCCACAGGCCTAGTGGGTCACTGTCTTTGTTTTGCTCAGGAAAGCTGTCCCCATGAAGCACTTAGGGGTTGGGACCTGGGCCAGAAATTGCTTTCACTCTCATAATCCTATTCTGAAGGTTTATAGATTTTTTATTTGCAGGCTTAGAGACAACCTAGTCGCAAACATTTCTCTTTGCACAGTGAGTAATTCCCTGCCCCCTCACTCCCCACTTCCTGGCGCTGTCCTTCCTATAAACTCTCATGAAGATCTCACATTCTTTCCTTTTTCTGGTTCTAACCACCTTAGAGATCAAAGGTGATTCTCTTCCTGATGATCTACTCCCTTTAACTGGGTGGGTGGATTAACCCAGAGGATCAGGTATGACCGGGTTCCCCGACCCAGGGCATCAGCTGGTCTTTCCCGTTTCACCAGAGAAAGATCATTATTAGAAAAGGCCTGGGGACTTCCCTGGTGGTCCAGTGGTTAAGAATCTACCCTGCAAGGCAGGGGATGTGGGTTCGAACCCTGATTATGGAACTAAGATCCCACACGGTGAGGAGCAACTAACTCACATGCAGCAACTAAAGAGTCCGTGAGCCACAACAAGAAATTGCACGTGACGCAGTGAAGACCCCGCCTACCACAACTAAGATCCAGTGCAACCAAATAAAAAATTAATACTGAAAAAAGAAGAGGCCTGGACCTGGGGCTTATTCCTCAAGGGGCCCTGGCTTCACACTGCAAAATCTTCCTTCTCCAAACCTACACATCTTTGGCCCCTACTGTACTGAAGTCTTCAGCAGTGTCACTTGGGTGGAGAGTTGCTAGAGAATTTTTTCTATAGAGGCTTCAAATACCAGCTCTTAATTGTTTAGGCATTGCTGCCACATATAAGTTTAGTTCATTGATTCCTGTAACTATTTATTATGGTGTATTTGCTGTTGTCATTAATCATTTAGATTTACAAGTAAGTCTAAATGATTAATAAATTCTTACGCAGAGCTTGCCCAGTCCTGGAACCTGGAGAAATCATTATTACACGTGCTCTCCCCTTAGATGCCCTTGAGCAGCGCCCTCACTGCACGTACAAAATGGGAGTCCAAGGGCGGCTGCTTTGCTTTCTCTTTTTTTAAATTAATTTTTATTGGAGTATAGTTGCCTCACAATGTTGTTAGTTTCTCCTGTACAGCAAAGTGAATCAGCTATATGTACTCATATACTTCTTCTTTTTTGGATCTCCTTCCCATCCAGCTCACCACAGAGCCCTGAGTGGACCTCCCTGTGCCATATAGCTTCTCATTAGGTGTCTACTTTATACTGAGTATCAATAGCATATGCATATAGTAATCCCTGTCTCCCAATCCACCCCCCCCTTTCCCCTTGCGATCCACATGTTTGCTCTCTATGTCTATGTCTCCGTTTCTCCTTTGTAAATAAGACTGTACTAACTAGACACAGGTGGGAGGATTTTTTTTTTTTCTTTCTACTCCCAAAACAACTCATTTTTTGGTATAGAGAATAACAGAGCTAAGTATCGGAGAAGGCAATGGCACCCCACTCCAGTACTCTTGCCTGGAAAATCCCATGGACAGAGGAGCCTGGAAGGCTGCAGTCCATGGGGTCGCTAAGAGTAGGACACGACTGAGCGACTTCACTTTCACTTTTCACTTTCATGCATTGGAGAAGGAAATGGCAACCCACTCCAGTGTTCTTGCCTGGAGAATCCCAGGGACGGGGGAGCCTGGCGGGCTGCCATCTATGGGATTGCACGGAGTCGGACATGACTGAAGTGACTTAGCAGCAGGAGCAATCAGCCAGCTAACAAGTTCTAAATGATTCTGGCTACAAAATCCAGGAAAGAACTTCGTGAACTAGAGTGAAATTAAGTACAATGCCATAGGCTGGGGAAAATAACTAACCACGTGGAATAGGGGAAAGAACCATTGTGTCANTGCACGGAGTCGGACATGACTGAAGTGACTTAGCAGCAGGAGCAATCAGCCAGCTAACAAGTTCTAAATGATTCTGGCTACAAAATCCAGGAAAGAACTTCGTGAACTAGAGTGAAATTAAGTACAATGCCATAGGCTGGGGAAAATAACTAACCACGTGGAATAGGGGAAAGAACCATTGTGTCATATGCTGAGGACCTAACAAAAATTAGGCTGAGAATAATAGAAATCAGGTAATGGATCTAAAATAAATCTATGATGCCGAAGGAAAGTAGTTTTGAACCTGGAAGTTCTAATTCTTTTCTTAGGCAAGTTGCATAGCTTTTTTTGAACCTCAGTTTCTTAAATCTGTACAGTGGGAATAATTGTGTCTATATCAAAGAGTAACTGCAAGTGTAAACTAATTATAAAAGACCTGAAGAGTGCCTGTCACAGAATAGGTATAAATAAAAATAATTTAAAAAATTAAAAAATAAATTTAAAGTAATTTTTAGAGAAGAATAGAATAGATGCTGAAAATGTCTGTTTCCTGCATCGCTTCCGGCCTTTGGGCTGCACTGCTCTGCGGCACTGTTCGGGCAGGAGGGTGGCCCCCTGCGCTGTGAGCAGAAGCATGTACTGCTGTGCTCTGATCACCCAGGGGCCTGTTGTAAAGGCCGTCAGAAGCTGGTGATCTCCACGGAGATGATGTTTCAAGTTAAATACCATGTCTATGGATCTAAGGCCTTCATGAAATGTTTTCTATTGCCAGTCTAGTTGGCTGGACGGTGTGAGTGTGGTTCCCAGACAGCAGCATCAGCTGTGCCTGGGAACTTGTTAGAAATGCAAATTCTGACTCACTGAATCAGAAACTGTGGCGGTGGGCCCAGTGACCTGTGTTTTAACAAGCCCTCCTGGGGATTCTGATGCATGCTTAAAGCTGAGAGCCCCTAGTGGAGCAGGAGGCCTGGAAACCAAGAACCACTAGGTCTAGAATATACTTTACCTCCCAACTCACTCTGGGACCTGGGACAAGTCGCTTCATTTCCTTAAACCTTCATTTTCCTCATCTGGGAAATGGGAAAATAACATCTCTTTGGGACCTCAAATGATTCTTTCATAGACTGAATGAACTTAGGCAGGTGAAAGATAGACAAAAATGTACCATACACTGGGTTGGCCAAAAAGTTCATTCAGGTTTTGCCAGAAAACCCCAAACAAATTTTTTGGCCAACCCAGTATAAATGGAAGGTATTCTGATTAGGCAGCGTGGTGTATAAAGCACCCCTATTTGATGAAAAATGGTTTTATTTTTATTAACCTTTCAAAGAAGAGTCTGTGACCTCCACGGGAAATCTCACTGGATGCTTTTACAACCCCCACAGCATTTTCTCCTGCGTAACCTCAATCCCTGTGTGAGCTCCTTCAACGTCTCAGAGATGTTCTGAGGGCGCTTTCAAGAAAGAAAAGTCATTGAGCAAAGTAAAAAGCCCCTACACACCGTACCCTTTTTTGTTTTCATTTCTTGGTCCTTAGTGAAGCTGGAGAATGGCAGGTCACCCTGTGGGCAAACCCTTCATCTCCATGAAGGTTGCTATTAAGTTGCTCCCCTGCTGCTGCTGCAGCTAAGTCGCTTCAGTCGTGTCTGACCCTGTGTGACCCCATAGACAGCAGCCCACCAGGCTCCCCCGTCCCTGGGCTTCTCCAAGCAAGAACACTGGAGTGGGTTGCCATTTCCTTCTCCAATGCATGAAAGGGAAAAGTGAAAGTGAAGTTGCTCAGTTGTGTCCGACTCTTAGCGACCCCATGGACTGTAGCCCCCACCAGGCTCCTCCATCCATGGGATTCTCCAGGCAAGGGTACTGGAGTGGGGTGCCATTGCCTTCTCCGAAGTTGCTCCTCACTTCCCCTCTTTCCAGGCTGAAGAGTTCTGCTTTTTAGCCTCTGTTCAAAGGCTTCATTGTGCTTCCTTGGGTCATCTCTGCTTCTCTTCTCTAAGCCTTTGCCCTATGCTATACTATAGCAACAGTGTCTCAGGAAAGTGTGGTCCAGTCCCCTGAGTTCTGGAGCCTGGGACATACACAGAACCCTGGTCCCCATTGGAGGAGATGCGGGGAGCATGGCCTCATGCTTCTAGTCACCTCCCTCCACAGACAAAACACCACCCCAGTGCTTCTGAGGCAGGCTGCAGCTCGGGCAAGGCTCAGATGCACTCCCCTCTAACTTACCTAGTCATTCATGTCTTTATTTTTATATTTCCTTGGTGTACCACCTTTTACTTGCACCCGACGGTCTTTTCTATTTTCCCAGAATCTTTAATTTCTCTAATAGAAAAATTAATTTAATATTTATATATGCATAGAAATTTAGAATATATATATATGCACAAAAAGAAGGGGAGGAGAAATGCTAGAATCTTAATAAGTAGTTAACTCTAGGGAATAAGATTACACATGATTTCATTTGCTTTCTTTTGCTTCTCTGGATATTTAAATTTTTCTATGACTGACATATTAATTGCTTAAATTTTTGAAAAACAAAAAGAAAAAATTGGAAAATTAACTCCTTTATGGGTACAGAGCAAAAAGAAGACAATATGCTTGTGTTAAGGAAGGCTCACTGCCCCACAGGAGTTTCCATTCCAGAAGGGTACAAAGCCATAGCTTGGCCTTCTGACCTGGCTTGTCCCAGACCATCCCAGTTATAGCACTGAGACAAGCAAGCCAGGACAGCTGGTCACCTGCCTCCAGCCCTCTTCTCTGCTGAACCACTGTGGCTGCCTGCTGGTGCCCATGAGGCGTTCCTCTTACATGACTCACTTTGCCAGCACCGGGAGGTTCCACAAAGCTGGCCTCAGAGACAAGAAGCCTCAGGATCATTAGCCGTGGGTTTGGTTCCAGGGAGACTTAGCTGTAGGGGCAGGTGTAAAGGGTTCCCTACTGAGGCTGGGGAGTGGAGAAGACAATGGCATCCCACTCCAGTACTCTTGCCTGGAAAATCCCATGGATGGAGGAGCCTGATGGGCTGCAGTCCATGGGGTCGCTAAGTCAGACATGACTGAGCGACTTCCCTTTCACTTTTCACTTTCCTGTATTGGAGAAGGAAATGGCAACCCACTGCAGTGTTCTTGCCTGGAGAATCCCAGGGACGAGGGAGCCTGGTGGGTTGCTGTCAATGGGGTCACACAGAGTCAGACACGACTGAAGTGACTTAGCAGTAGCAGCAACTGAGGCTGGGGAGTGTGAGCAAAACCTTCGGGCCTTGATGGAAGATGAAGATTCAGTGGGGGTGTCCGTGTGGCTGGGGAGGCTGCTGACAGTGTCTCTGTGAGGCTTCTGCAGAGGGTGAGGGCAGAGCAGGCCACTGGCCACAACTTCTTTCCCTGGACATGAATCACGTGGGGACTTTTGATAGTTGTGTTCCTCCCTTTGCTTTAAAGATGTTATATTTATCTTATCTAAAAATCTGAGTTTACAAAGGTCTCATTCAAAATCAATGGTTCTCAATTCTGGCTGCATAGGAAGATCAGCTGAGAAACTTCTAGAATGCTCAGATCTCACCCTAGACTGCTTAAATCAGAATCTCTAAAAAAGGAATGTAGGGAATTTATACATATATGTCTA
Source organism: Neotragus moschatus (assembly GCA_006410615.1). NCBI lineage: Eukaryota > Metazoa > Chordata > Mammalia > Artiodactyla > Bovidae > Neotragus > Neotragus moschatus. Next base: position 25,373 of record SJYA01004225.1, read on the forward strand.
ATATAAATATAAAGTAATTTTTATGCTATATGAAATAACAAGCATAATATCTAAAGGATTGTTTATATATTACCTTGAGTATAAGTGAATTCATATAAAGAATTTATATGCACAATAATATATAATCATATGTAACTGATATCTCATATATTATATTTTAAAACTATATAAAATTCCTTTAGATATTATATATCATTATAATACTATGAAATCATGTCATCATAATATTATAGTGACATAATAGCTAAAGGAATTTATTAATTCCTTAATA
>SJYA01004226.1:0-36026 GCA_006410615.1 Neotragus moschatus
ACATGAGTTTGGGTAAACTCCAGGAGTTGGTGATGGACAGGGAGGCCTGGCGTGCTGCAGTCCATGGGGCAGCAGAGTCGGACATGACTGAGCGACTGAATTATGATCCCAATTACTTTAAAAAGAAAAAAAGAAAACTATATGTTTTGTCAAATGTAATGTCAAGGGGGTGATGGAGTCTGATCTGTGGTGCCAACAACACACCTGTACCCTTGCTCTTCCCACCCCAGCAACAAGCGAGGCCCCGAGATTTGGGTGGGAAAAGGCTGAATCAAAGCAAGCCAGCAGTGACGGTCACTGTGGGATTCTTCTGGACACACACGGTCCCAGGAGGCTTCAGCTTAATCAGGCCACTGCCCAGGGGACAAAAGGTGTGCAGTCATTTCCTTATAAGCCCCCTCTGAGCTTAGCCCAGAGCTGGAGAGGGTGGACATCACCCCGCCCAGATCTACAACCTCATGAAACTGGGACCAAGACAGTCAGACCCCTACTACCATAAGGGCCTTAAAACCTGACCCACCCACCAAGGCCTTGCCGCCCCCACCCCTCGGGCAACCTTGTTTGCTCTCTGCTGTCTTCCCTTCATGGGGGTCCCCCGGGCATCAGGCTTGGGGGCGGGTGTCCGCTTGGCCTTCCTGGCCGCCCGGCCTGGGCAGGCTCCAAAGACAGCAGCTGCGGCCTTCACCCTCTGGCCACGGGCACTGGGAGGGGTGGCACAGGTGGCCCCCACGCGCAGGTTCAGCCCAGCCAACCACCTGAGAAGGAAAGTGGGGGTGGGGAAGCAGAGCTTTCCTGAGGACAGCGAGCAGGTCCTCAGGGACTTGGAGATGGCGGGGCCTAGTGGGTGAGAGTGGGCACACCAGCTAAGCGATCCTGAGCAAGTCAGACCTCAATCCCCTTCCTGTGAAAGGGGGCCGGTAACAAACAGGGGCGGAGGACTGGTGAGCCAAACCGATCTAGACAAGCAACTGAATTTAACGTCACTTTACAGTCACCATCATCCCCTTCACAGGTGACGAAACAGCACAGAGAGGCCACGTTCCTCAAAAGGAGACAATCACAGAGGCGGGTTTGAGCCCCCGTCACTGGGCTGCAGGGCCCTTGCTGCTTTCTTGGGCAATGATGTACAGCGCTCACACACACTGACTAGGTCCACTTGGCCAGGCAGATTTCACCCCCACTTTATGGATGAGGGAATGAGGCTCAGGGAAACCCACCCCAAGCCCTGTGGGGTAGCTCCCCAGAGGGTAGCTGGCCCTGGTAGGATCCTCCCCCGCGAAAGGTGCTCAGATGGCACCGACTTGGTACCCCCAGGGAGACGGTGGGGGCTTGAGAGCTGGCCGGGCCCCCAGCTGGGGGGGTTCAGGCGGGGGTGCTCACTTGTGAAGCGGAAGCAGCTGGCAGTCACAGTGGAAGGGGTTGCCGCTGAGGTCAATGAGCTCCAGTTCACTGAGACCGGGCAGGGCGGGCAGCGTCTGCAGCTGGTTCTTCTGCAGGTGTAGGCTCCGGAGCCGGGGCCCCAGGCCTGAGAAGGCCCCAGGAGAAATCTGCAGGAAGCCGCCAGGCCCTGGTGTGAACTCCTGCCGGCCTGGGGAGTGGCGAGCCCAAGGTGGGGGCAGGAAAGGCAGTGCTGGTGGAAGACTCAGGCTGGTCCAAGGCCAAAGCACTTGCCCTCTGCAAATCACCCAGACCCCCCAGTTCATGGTTCTTTCTGCTAGGCCCTAACCCCCATATAACAGAAATTATTTATAAATATTTGATTATAAATATAATTATAAATATTTATAATATAATTATTATAATTTATATATATACCCCCATATAATTATAACAAAAGCCCCGCCCACAACATGCCTAACAGCAGGAAATCCCACAGACCCTGGGGAGCTCCCACCTCCAGGCCTCAGCAGCGTCCTCCCTGCTCCCTGTGGCACAGCATTCAGCCTGATCTGAGGCCCACACCTGAGATTCTAGGGGCAGGCGCAGTGCCCGGCTCATCTCAGGGCCCCATGGCCAGCCTGCCTCCCCTCGCCCCTCCTCCCCTGCACCCACCTGCTCCAGGCCACTGCTGTTCAGGAAGAGGTGCTGCAGTGAACGGCCCACAGGCCGGAAGGTGCCATTTTGTAGGGCCCCGAGCGGGTTCCCGGAGAGCTGCAGCTCCAGGAGGGCCGGCAGCCCCTCCAGGGCCTCAGTGGGCACCTCACCCAGCTGGTTCCTGTCCAGGTGCAACTTCTCCAGCTCCCGAGCGGGGCCCAGCGCCCCAGGGGACACTCGGGCGAGGCGATTCCCACTCAGGTAGAGCCAGCGCAAGGCCCGCCCGCCTGCCAGGTCACCGGGCGCCAGGTGGCCCAGGGCGTTGTCCTGCAGGTGCAGGGAGAAGAGGCTGGGCAGAGCGCGCAGGGCGGCCCCCGGCACCCGCACAAAGCGGTTCCGCTCCAGGTACAGGTAGCCCAGGCGGGGGGCGCCCTCGAGAGCGGCAGCGCTGAGGCCAGAGAGCTGGTTGTCCGACAGGTAGAGGTAGACGAGGCTGTCCAGCCCCGCCAGGGCGCCCGCCTCCAGTTCCGTGAGGCCGCAGTGCTGCAGGTGCAGCGACACGAGGCGGCCCAGGCCCGGGAAGGCGGCTTGGGGCACCACGGGGAAGCGGTTCCACCTGAGGTCCAGGAGCTGGGTGTCGTTGGGGAAGCCGCGGGGCACTGCCTGCAGGCCCCGGCCCTCACAGCTGCTGTGCCGCGACTCCGGGACGCACACGCAGGTGCGCGGGCAGGGCCGGGCGGCCCCGGCCTCCTCCCCAGGGGCGCCGCCAGGGTCGCGGGGCCGCGCGGCCTTCAGCTCCTCGGCCTCCTCCTCTTCCGCCCCGGGCCCGGGGCAGCGCAGGTCCGAGGGCCGCAGGGCGTCCAGGGCCTCCCCGCGCAGGCGCCGCGGCCCCCAGCACGCGCCGTCCGAGCGCACGCGCGCCCGCGCCAGCCACTCCAGCAGCGGCCGGGCCCGGCAGCCGCACCAGAGCGGATTTCCCTGCAGCCGCAGCCGGCGCAGCTGCCCCGGGCCCTGCAGCGGCGGCAGGGCGTCCAGCTGGTTCCCGCGGAGATCCAGGGTGTGCAAGTGGGGGCAGCGGGCGAAGGCCCGGGCATCCAGGGCTTGCAGAGCCCCGTGGTCCAGCCTCAGCTCCCGCAGGCCGGCGAGCGCCAGCCCATCCTCCTCGCCCATGTAGGTGAAGGGGTTGTGGCCCAGCTCGAGGCGGGCCAGGCCGCGGGCCTGGGACAAGGCCGCCCCGGGCAGGGCCTGCAGCTCGTTGTGGTGCAGGCTGAGCCGGCGCAGGGCGGGCAGGCCGGCCAGGGCCTCGGGGGCCAGCACGCTGAGCGCGTTGTGCGACAGCTGCAGCCAGCGGGCGCGCACCAGCCCCTGGAAGGCCATGGCGGGCAGGTAGACCAGGGCGTTGTGGGCCAGGTTCAGCGTGGTCACCGCGCCCAGCGCCCCAAACGTCCCTGGCCGCAGCTCCTCCAGCAGGTTCCCCGCCAGCTCCAGCCGCTGCAGCGAGCCTAGCCCATCCAGCGCCTCCTGGGGCAGCGCGCTCAGGCGGTTGGAGGCCAGGTTGAGGAGCAGCAGGCGGCCTAGGCCTCGGAAGGCACCCTCGGCCACCAGCTCCACCTGGCAGCGCCGCAGGTCCAGGTGCGTCAGGTGAGGCAGGTCCCGGAAGGCAGCCGGGGGGATCTCCCTCAGCACGTTGCCCTGGAGGTCCAGACGCTGGGTCAGCTGAACAGGGAGGAGGGGGGAGGCTGAGGGGCACCCGGACCACAGCCTGTGCCCCTTGCTAATGCTGGCAGCTGCTCTCCCCTCACCTGGAACAGTCTCCTCCCTCTCATTCTCTTCCTCCTGCACCCTGACACCTCCTCCAGGAAGCCTTTCTCCACAGCCACCCGGGTATCCCCCACTCTGGCACTTTCCTCATTGAATTCTCACTGCGCCCTCTACTTTCATTCTCCAGCTCTTGACTCGGCAGGGCAGAGATCGTACCTTATCCCAGTAGGTCCCCAGTTCGCTGTCCCAGGGCCTGTAATTAACTCAGTACTATAGGTTACATAACTTGTTCCAATCACTTAGGATTCTAAGTAGATCATCTCGTTACTGGCTGTTATCATTCCCATTTTACAGATGTGAAGACGGAGGCTCAGAGGAAAAGTGACTTGCCGGGGCCTCCCCCAGCCAGGTAGTGGCAGATCCTCTGGTGCCAGCCCAGGCTCCTCCCACTGTCCTCTTCCACCCCACCTTGCCCTGCTGACCTCAGGGATGGCGGTCGGCACCTCAGTGAGGTTCTGGTGCCGGCAGGTGACATGCCTCCTGGGATTGTCGCAGACGCAGGCCTGTGGGCAGCGCTGGGCCACCGCGCACCAGTTTGGCCCCAGCGGCAGCAGCAGTGGAAGCAACAGCACCAGGGAGACTCTCTGGGGCCTGGCAGAGAGAAGGGCCAACTGTTCACAGAACAAGAGACCCACACTGTCCGCTTCCCTGAGCCCTGCTTCTTGTCGCAGAGCCCATCGGACATCTTCCTCCTTTGGCGCTGGGGAAGCTTTCGTTACCCTGAGCCTCCAACCCCTCCACAGAGCTGGGATTCCCTGTTTTACACCAGAGGAGACGGGATCAGAGGGACGACCTGGCAAGTCTCTGTGACTATCTGCCCAGTGCCTTGGTGAGGCCTTGCCCAGTCAGTTCAGAGGAGTGAACAGGCAGTGGAGAGGCTCCTGGGTCCAGGGGAGGCCTCTCCTCCTGGGGTGAGGTTGGCAATGGAGAGTCAGCTGTTCCTCAGACTGTGACAGCAGCACCCTGGTGCCAGGGAGCACGACACCCACCTTGAGAAGATGGCCTGGCAGCTGGAGGGGCAGACCCAGGCCTGGCCCGAGTGAGGCTAGACTTTGGGGGACCAGGTGTCATGGGATCCGAGAGCCTCGAGGAGCCTTGGTGGCTGGCCAGTGCCACTCTGACAGGCAAGCTGGTGGGAGCTCTGACTTCTCTCCTGTTTATTCCTCTGCTCTTGTCTCCATCTTAGCGCCACTCAGCTGGCCTGGCTTGGGGGAAACTGAGGGTATGGCCTTGGAGCTGTGCTTTGGGCCAGGTCTGTCCACTTACCCGTCTGTCCTCCCACCATCCGTCCATTGCCCAGCAAGACCCCTTCACCTCCCAACTGCTACCTGCCTCTCCACAGGGCCCACCGTGCCACAGTGGCACTCCTTGCTCCCCCAGCCCTCCGCTCACCACTAACGCCCAGAGGGAACTTTCCGAAATACAGGTGGGCCCTGACACCCCAGCTGAAAACCCTTCAGCGTCTCCACACTGCCTTTGCTGGGAGGTCCTGACAGGTACCCACCCCCTCGGAGCCTTCAGTGTCCCCCTTAGCTCCCCTCCTGGAAGTATGCAGAGTGGCTCCCTCCTGTCTGCCTGCCACACGAACCTCACCAGCTCTTCCCGTGTCTGTCCTTAGCCCTCTCTGAGCAGCCCTTCTTGACCCCTGGGCTGGCTTCTACCCTGAGCTCCCCCCATTTCTGCTCACTGGCTTGTCACCATCTACTTTGTAGTCTCCTTGGAGTCCCAGGGTCCAGCCTGGCCTTGGGGCTGGTGGCATCCTTTAGAGTCTATAGTGAGGTTGGGGCTCAGGGCGGGCTGGAGTTGCGTGGGGGCTGCACAGATCCCTGCAAGGTCAAGCGTCCAGGCCTTGGAGGGCTGCCAAGCTCTTAGCTGGGCTCCTGGAGGACTAGCCCAGGGGAGCTTCTGGGAGCAGCTGCACCCGCCATCTTCCTTGAAACCCACTTTTGAGACCTTTGGAGAATCTGTCCGGGAAGATCCCAGAGCCCCTCTCCCCCCAGCCCTGAGAGGCCCAGAGAGGGACAGGGGCTTGCCTGCAGCCATGCAGCTTCTCTGACCCTCCCCCAGCAACCCTGGGGCCCCAAGACTCACCCCACCATTCCGATCGCACGGCCAGCGTGGCCTGGAGGCACAGCACAGGGAAAGGCTGCCGACGGTCCCCCGCCTGGATGCCGGGGGAGCCCCCCCTCCCAGCCCACAGACCTGGCAGCAGGGGCAGAGATGAATGGGAGGCTTTGTGAGGTGAGGGAGAGACAGGCATGGCGGGAGCAGCGGCTGGAGTTACAGGGCCTCCTGCTCTGAATCCTGGCCCGGGCCTGAGACCCAAGTCCCTGGACCAGCCCAGCAAGGAGGGGCCTTGAGGGGCCGGGCAGCCCATGGGTCCCAGACCTAGACTTCCTTCTGCTGTGGGACCTTGGGCAGGGCTATGCCTCTGTTAACGTGCTCACACACAGTAACTGGTCAGGGCTGCTGTGGGGTCACTCCATAGGGGCTCAAGAACAGTTAACTCTGCCTTGTTTGTGCTTACATTTACATACATTGTTCAACACTTTACACAAAATATTCTGCAAATTTGTTCTTTTTTCCACTCAACATCATGAAACTAAGTTGATTGGTATTGGATAGTATTTCATTGTATAAACGTATCGACTTATCCATTAGATGTTATGGTCGCCTCCGTTTTTTATTACAGTGTTGCACAGAATACTTAAATACTTATCTTCCTGGGGACATGTGCACTTAAAAATAAAAGCTTCTCTAGACCATGGCGATTATGTGCCCTCTGGTCCCCACGCCCTACACTTTAGGTCTGTGTCTCTGGTGGAAATGCAGCTCTCATTCTAACTTTTTCAAAAGCGAGAATCAGTGTCACACCACACACACTGCCTCACGTGCTTTACCTCACACAGCAAATGCTGGCCACAGGATCCCACGGGGTGTATTCTTTTATGTCTGGGCTTTTTTTTTTTTTTTTAAATCAGTATTGTTTGTGAGATTCGCCTGTGCGGCATATTTTTAAAATTTGTTGATTTTCATTTTTATCCAGCATTCCCTTCTATAGAGTCCACAAGCAGCATGGGACAGCAGCAGGAGCACGATCCACCCGGACGGAGGTGAGAAGGTGCAGCGTCTCCCATTTCTGCCCAAAGGCAGCGGCTCTCATTATAGTTTTTAAATATATCAAACAGTGCCATACTATTTGCAAACATGCTTTTCACTCAGTCGTGGTTTTGAGGATTTAGTAGATACATGTAGCTTCATCTAGCCTATTCATTTTGAGTGCTGCATGTATCTCACTGCCTGTCTGTGTGCCATAGTTTAACTCTTCTACTGATGGATGTTTGGTTCATTTACTTTGGCTGTGCTGGGGTCTTAGTTGTGACATGTGAGATCTTTGCTGTGGCATGCAGAATCTGTAGTTGTGGCATCTGGGAATCAAGTTCCCCGACTGGGAATTGAACCTAGGCCTCCTGCATTGAGAGCTTGGAGGCTTAGCCGCTGCACCACCAGGGAAGTCTCACTTGGTTATTTAATTTTCTGGTATTCCTCACCAAGCTGCTTGTCTCCTTGTGCTCATGTACAAGTTTCTCTCAAGTAGATCCTTAGATATGGAACTTGGGCTCACAGGCTGTATGTTTTCAGTTTTCTCAGTATCTGCCAGATTACTCTGAAGTGGCTTTCATCAGCTTGACATCCCTCCAGCAATGTGTACAACGTGGCAGATTCATTTCTTTCCTGGTGTCACCTCTCAATCATATTCGCCAGCCTGGTCTATAATGGTATTACCTATAGTTTGACTTCGCATTTCCTTCAAATTGGATGTATATTCTCAGCACGAATCCTTGCTATCTATGTTGCAGTGTCTTTTTCTACTCTCTCACCTTGCCTGTTAACTTGTACGGTATTTTTGGTCACTTTTCAATTTTTGAAATTTGGCTGTGTCTGGTCTTAATTGCGGTGCATGGGCCCTAGGGTGCAGCCTCAGTAGTTGCAGCCTGTGGACTTAGTTGCTCTGTGGCATGTGCTTAGTTCCCTGACCAAGGATCAAACCCATGTCCCCTGCACTGGCAGGCAGATTCTTATGCACTGTACCACCAGGGAAGTTCTCTCACTTTTCATTTTGATGAAGGCAAATTTCCTTATGGTTTGTGCTTCTTGTGTGTCAAAAATGCTCTCGTGTTTAATTTTACCCTTAAAAAAGGCTATGGCTGTTAGGCAGATGGAGTTGGACCTCTTTGCAGATTGGTGCACAAAGGCAGCCTGTGCCTCCGCCCCGAGCTGACCCCCACCCTCCCCAGGCTAACCCGTCCTGAAAGCGGGGTTTGTCACACACACATTTATGCCATGGAACCCAGGCGCCGGGCTGAGATTGCCTTCACTCGAGGCTGCTGTTGATTCATCTGTGGGGGTCATGGTGTGCTTCGAGCCCACACCACGCTCTCACTGTTGAGAGACATGGCCTTTGCTCCTGGCCCACTTTCCTGACATGCCTGTGAGCCATTTCTAGGTTGCTGCTGTCACAACAGTGCTGCTCCGGGCGCCCGTGACCACGCTGCCTGGGGCTTCCAGGATGGAATCCATGGTTTGCGAGCCACTGGCCCATAGCTGAGCTCCATTTACTGGGAATAGCCTGGGACTGAGCAGGTTGTTTGCAGCTGGTGTGGGGGGGGGGGTGTCACAGGCTGCCCCAGCAGAGGCATCCGTGATCTCATAGACCCCAAGTCAGGGTGTTCAGGTCCCTGGACCCTGTGTAATCCTAGGATTGGCTGTTGTCCTCAAACGTGGGCATTTGAGTCTGGGGAGGAGATTCCAAAGCCTGCGCTCAGTAGGCAGAAGAGAAGCCCCCGGCCCTTTCCTGCACCTGGAGCTGCTCTGAAGGATGGGGCAGGGGAGGGCATCCTTCACAGCGTGTGGGCGAGAAGCCGGGCACTTGTCAGCCGCTAAAAGGTGAATCAGATGAGATCTGTGCTCCTCCTGTCTGAGCTGGGGCTCGACCCGCATCAGCTTGGGAGGAAGAAGGGCCAGGTCCAGCTGGCCTGGAGGGAGGAGCACCCAGGCCAGAGAACCCGGGCTGCAGTTTCTCCATCTCACGCATCACCTGTGAGAGGTCCTGCTTGGATGTCAAGACTCAGCTCTTGAACTCGAGACATCTCTGACCTCACTGCCCTCCATCCCCACATTGGGTCTCCTGCACCAGACTGGAGCTCCCCAGAGGCTGTGTGTGCCGCCCAGGAGCTCAAAATGGCCAGACCCCCACTGGCCTCCTGCCTGACATGTGGGATGGGGCGGAGGGAGGGCGAGGCCTGGGCATCGCTCTGCCACCTAGCCAAGAAGGATGTTGCCTGAGTGGTCCATGGCCAGTAAAAACACAGCACCCCCTAAGCAACCTCAGAGGGAGCTCTTCACTGTGGGGCTCACTCTAGGGCGCTAAGGAGAGGGTTGGGCTGTTGTCACACCACTCTGGCAACGAGGGGACCACCCCAGGGGTCGAGCCCTCCACTGTGGGCCACTTCCCATGCAGGCCCAGGAGCTCCTGCCTCGGCCGCCAGCAGGGCCTGTGGCCACATCTGGATTGTGTTCCACTCAGCTGGGTCTGTAAATGGAATAATGAAAGGGCTGGTGGAGCCCAGGTTAGGTAAGGTGGGACTAGGGCTAGGTAGGTGAACCAGGGCCCAACTCACCTGCCCAGAGCAGAACCTTCCACCCTCCCCAAACTCCAGTGGCGGCTGCCCCTCCTGGGTACCAACCACCCAGCTGTGCGAGGCAGGCAGGCAGGCCCACGGCAGAGGGAGGGGGCTACCAGGCTGCCTGCCCCCCAGTGATAATACAGACTGGCCTTGGAGCTCTTGGGCAAGGAGGACCGCCCCTTACAGATGCGGCAGGGGTTGGAGGGCGCATCACTGTGGCCCCGTGAGGCAGGACCCCAGGAACCAAGGCCTGAGAACAGCCCGCTTTAGGGGAAACGCTTCTCAGTGTTCACTGCTGCCACACTTTATTTGTGAAGCCCTGGGCACAGCCCAGACACACACAGAGCACATGGGGAAAGCACGGAGTGCTGCAGGGCCCCTCCAGCCCAGCCCAGTCCCCCACCTCGCCCTGGCGCCAGGCCTGCAGGCCCCAGCAGGCCCTGTCCCTGCCCGCGCCGCTGGAGAACAGGTGTGGGCCTGCCCAGACCCCTATCTCTCCGCCGGGGCTCCCAGGCCGCGCCCAGACACCTCAGTGGTCTGCACGTGGCGTGGAGCCAGCGCTGCTCAGACAAGTCCAGCTCCCAGACCCTCGTGCATGCCCCTGGCTTCCCTTCTCGCCCACGCGATGTGGCCGGACCCTCACACCCAACCTTGCCCTTTGCCAGCCCCACCCCATGGCCCCAGAGCGGTCCCGGCCCCACAGGCTGAGGGGCTGCACAGAGCAGGGTGGATGGGAGGGCAGGGGTGGCCAGAGGAGCCAAGCCTGGCGACTGGAAGCAGAGCAGCCCCGAGCGAGCAGCCCCAGGCAGGACAGGACACACACGGGCAGCAGCACCCCAGGCCTGGTGCAGCCCGCACCGGGGGCAAGGAAGGCAGGCGGGGGGGACAGCCGCCGAGGCCTGGCACCTGCGCAGAGAACAGAGCGTCCTCAGACGGCGGCAACTTTAATGGCACAGCAGCCTGCAGCCCTGGCGCCTGGGGGCCGTCAGCTCTGCTCCAGCAGGACTAGGGCGAGTCCGGCAAGGAGACATGAGAAACTCAAACCCCGACCAGAAGCACACGCCTGCACATACGCCACACCGACACACACACTCAGGAGACATGACACGCGAGACAAAGCCCATCCCTGCCGCCGGCCAGAGTCCTTCAGCTGAGTCCCTTCCCGAGTCATGGTCCAGGCGAGGGGCAGGCAAGGCCAGCTGGGCATCTAGACCTTGTACAGCGTCTGCAGGAGATTGTGGCGGGCGAAGGAGCAGGATTCCAGGGCGCCGTTGGGCCTACAGGAAGAGAAGGGTCAGAGGGTAGGCCCCTCTGGACCCAGGAAGCTCTGGCTGTGCGGCGCCAGCTTCCCGGCTGTGACGCTACCCAGAACACACACCACACTCGGGTTTTCTAATTTTCACGACAACTCTGCAACGAGGACATCAGCTCCTGCCTTTGCAGGTGGGGGTTGGGGAGGCACCTGAGGCCACACGGCCCCGAGCTGGCACCAGGCTGGGAACCTGGCCTCCTCTCTGCCAGACAGGCTCTCCCGGGCTTCTCCAGCGGGCACAGGGCCAGGGAGCCTTCCTCAGTCACTGGTCCCCGTGAGCGACTGGACCGTGGGAGTCCCAGCTGGGCCCCTGAGAGCCACAGGTAACCAGCAAGATCGTTAGTTCCACTGCCAAGAAAGAAACTGGCGAGGTGCTCACAGGGACAGGGAACCTGGGGAGCAGCCAGGACTGAAAGCCACGGACGCCTTGCCTGGTGCAGGCTGGGCCTGGACCCCAGAGCCCTGGGCTGGAGCTGAGGGAAGGGAGCACACGTGACCCCCACAGTCACCTGTCAGGCCCGAGCCCCCCTCTTCTGATGTGGATACGTTGAGGTCTGCATTGGAGGGCCGGCAACAAACTGGGAGGAGGCAGAATGTCACTGACCAGCGGGCGAGGGTGTCTTCTAGGGGTTCGGGGTCCATGCCTAGCCCAAGGGCCAGAAAGGGACGACAGGAGAACAGAGGCAACAGTCCCAACCAAGGGCTGGAAGGACACAGGCAGCCAGGGGTAGCGGCTGGGGACACTCTGGACAGCCTGCGGCAGCGGCCCCTGCAGCTGGGACAGGTGCGGGGAGCGCATACCTTGGGCTGGCAGGGGGCCGGGCTGCGGTCCACACGAGACCACGCCCAGGGCTTGGAGTTGCCCTGGGCTTTGGCAGAGGAACGGCTGCAGCGCAAGGGGAGGACTGGGGTGGGGCAGGGGGTGGAAGGGTGGTGTGTGGTGGCAGGGGCAGGCAGACACAGCGAGGGCATAAGGCCGGACCAAGGAGGCACCTGAGATGCCAAGCTGCAGAGGCCAAGGCACCAACTGGGTCCTGGGGGCTGGTGGGTGGGCCTCACCTCCACCCATGCAGGCCACCCCCACATACTCCCTCACAAGCTCGAAGCGCCCTGATGCCCGGGGGCCCACTGATGTCACGTGTCCCCCAAGGCGGGGGCCCCTCCTTTCTCCTTGGACCCTCCCACGTTCCCCCAAGGTCCTGGCTTCACCCAAAGTGTGGTGGTCAGAGTCTCAGAGACAGCCTCACCCAAGCCTCAGTTTGGCAGACGGGGAGACTGAAGCCTGGGGAAGGCAGGGGCTCGGCCAGGGGCCACACGGGGCCTGAGTGAGGGCAGGGACGGGCCTCCCACCCCACCATACCCTTGCTGGGCCCTGAGGTCGGCAGGCTCCTTGTTCCTCGACTGTGGCCAGCACCCTACCAGGCCTAGGACCTCCAGGACAAGGCCCCCTTGGCTTAGGCTGTTGAAGGAAAGGACACAGAACTGCTCCCGGGCATGGAGCCCGGGTTGGCAGCAAGACGTGGGCAGACCCCCTCTGACCCGGTGTTCACTGTCTTGTCTGCAAGACGGGGCCACTGCCGTGTCCCCACTCTCAGGGAAGATACAGTGCCCAAGCCGTGTCCTCAGCTGGCCAGGCCTGGTGAGATGCAAACACAGATGCCGAGAGCCTGGGAGGCCCGCGTGGCCAGGCCGGGGACATGGACACTGGCCGCATGGGCCGCCAGGGGCACACTCACTTGGTCATGAACGCCAGCAGCAGGGGGGCAAGGGCCTTGGGGAAGTAGTCCTGCTGCACCACGTGGGTCAGCGCCATCAGGGGGCCGTACAGGTTGGCGACGGCCTTGATCTTGTCTTCACTCTGCGAGACAGATGCACAGCAGAAGGCTGGGTAAGCGTCAAGGTCACCTGGGGGACGCCAGGTCTCCCCCGACCCAGCCCCTGCTGAGTGTTCCACAGCCGAGGTCAAGCTAAATCCCACATCCCATCACGAAGGCCGAGCCTGTTTAAACAGACCCAGGCCTGGGGATGCGGGGCGAGCAGCCCCAGCAGGACGCGAGGTGCCAGATGTTAGGGTGCACCCCCTGCCTGGGCCACGTTCCTTCTGGCGCACCTTGAGTAGCCCCATGTGGATGAGCAGCCGGGTGAGGAAGGCGTTGGAGTTGAAGGCGGACGAGCTGAAGGCCTTCTTCATCAAAGCATCTGCAAGGCAGAAGCAGTCGAGAGGACTCAGGTCATGTGGCCCCTGGGCACACAGGCTGGCCCTGCCTCCTGTCTCATCAGGAGGAGGACATGGGGCAGACGTGGCCATAGTAGCCAGATGGCGGGAATAGCCAGCACCAGGGGAAGGGCTCAGCCCCCCTCCCGCCCCCACAGGGACGCCTGGGCCTGGCCTGGCCTCAGGTGGAACGGGTGTGGGCAGAGATGAGGTGAGGCAGGTCGCCCTGAGGCGGTTTCACCTGGTCTCTGGAGGTGGGGGGTTGGGGAATGGATGGGGGAGCAGGAGGAGGTGTGGCCAAGGCCCTGCAAAGACCCCACGAGCCCCTGCTCCTGTGCGAGGCTGTTCTGGGAAACACAATTCAGGCAACTTGTCCCCACAAATGCCCCAGGAGGGGCAGGGCTGGGCCCTCAGGGAGCAGACACAGAGACACCCCTACCTGGCCCCTCCCAGCCTCCCCTCCACCAGCCCACCAAGTGTCACCCACTTCTCCAATCGCTTGCTTCCAGCCTGTCCTCCCCTCCCTGCCTGGCCCAACCTGGCGGCTTAAACACTGGCAAGGTGGAAGGTGGGGTGCTGTGAGGAGAGGAACTGAGAGGCTGGGGTGGTGAGAGAAGGTCCCAACAGAACCAGAGACCCTCGGAAGCCTGGGGACCTGCGGGTAGAGGGGATGGTGTGTGCAGCGATTTGGAGGCGGGGACAGGGTTCAGCTCTCATCACCCCTCCTTGGAGAGGTCTGACCTTCCTGCAGAGGGTGCCACCTGGCCCAAGTTCTCACCGTATAGAACTGTATGGCTTTGGGAAGGGCCTCAGGCTCCCCATCTGCAAAAAACAGAGAGGCGAGCACCCGGCCCAAGCTACGGCGAGAACCCGACGGAGAAGAGATGGGAGGGCAGCGAAGAGGCCGCAGCTGTCCGGGCTGCCCCTGCACGCACCTACTGCATCCTGCACAGCCGTCCGCACCGAGGCTTCGTCCTTGAACACGGAGGACACCTTCAGGAAGGCGGAGACCACCTTCTCCGGGTCAGATGTGTCAGTCTGAGGACACAGGAGATGACAGCTGGTCACCAGGGAACTTGGCAGACGTGGGCACCTGCCTGTGGCTAGAGGAGGCCTTGGCAGGACATGGGCCTTTGCTGGGCAGGGATGTGCTGTCCCCCCAGAGCCAGCAGGGGCCCGGCCACCACAGGTGTGCAGCACCCATGGAGAGTGTACACGCTAAAAACCGCTGTCTCCAGGGACCCACTCTTGCAGTCTAACCCGATTAAATAACCCAGCATGCAAACCACATTCACAAAAAAGGAAACCTGCCTCAGCTTAACCGACAACAGAGGAAAAGCAGAAATACTGGGAATCCACAGAAACTGTGGATGGTTTAAGTGCTACATCTGCTCACTGACATAAAGGGCGTGAGAAGAGTTGTACTGACACAGAAAACAATGAATGGTGTTCAGTGAAAGGCTGGCCACACGAAGGTCTGCACCATACAAATCTCATTTACCATGGGGGAGAAACAGACTACGGAAAAAAAAAGATTACAGAAGAACATAAGAGGGAAATAGAAAGCCAAAGTATCAAGCCAGCTCTGCGAGTGGCCCCTTTTATTTCTTCTAGACACACCTCAGAGATACTGTGGCCTTGGTTCCAGACCACAGCAATAAAGCAAATACCACAGGAAAGCCAGTCACGTGACCTCTGGGTCTCCCTGTGTGCTCGCCTATGAAGTGTGCAGTAGCGTCATGTCTAAAAAACACGGGCATTAACTCAAAAACACGCTCTTACTAGAATGTGCTATTATCTTAGCCTTCAGAAAGTCATGATCTTTTGTCAGTGGAAGGTATGAAACACTGTGAGAAATACCAAAGTGTGACAGACACCGAGCGAGCAAGTGCAGCTGCAACCACGGCGTCGACAGACTTGCTCACCACAGCTGCCACAAGCTGCTCACAAACTGCAGCTCACAAGCTGCTCACCACAGCTGCCACGGACTTCCATTTGTGTAAAAAAAAAACATGCAGCCTCAGCTTTCTCATCTGTCAAAGGACAGTAGAAGGGTCTACATTCCGAGGTGCCAAGAAGGTTGAATAAAATCATGTCCAAGTGCTCAGAGCAGTGGAAGCAGACAGGCACTGCGCGCTGTTGAGCTCAGGGTGCTCGGTAATCATCTCAGCAAGCGAGTCACGCCCCAACAACGAACAAGGGAGCAGCCTGGGACCTGCTCGGGGGCCTGGGGCAGGAGAGCCGTCCTAGAAGCAGCTGGTCCTACAGGACGTGCAGAGGGAAGCCTAACCGTGTGCTCCCATGACAGTCCTGCGGAAATTCCCAAACCCCAGTTATCACTGAGACGCCCCAGGCCTACCCTTCCTTGCGGCCCAAGTTGCATCCACATGTGCGCGGACCTGTGCCGGCGCTGGGCACACTCATCACACGAGTGTGCACTAGACATGATGCTTGGCAGCCCCGGCCCCGCCCACCCCGAGCTGTGCCGGAGCCTCTGCTTCGGCAGCTCTAGCGGCCGAGGCCCAAGCGGGGCTGGCGTCAGCGGTGCTGTTACCTGCTGGGCTATCAGCATGGAGCTCTTGGGCCCGAGGCGCAGCAGCTTCTCCGGGGAGGGGAAGGCCAGGAAGGTGGAGACGTCTGCGGGAGGCGGGGAGGACAGGACAGGAGCTGGTTCCTGGGGGACAGGTGGCACAGGTGGCTCTGGAGAGGTCCACGTCCAGACTCCTCGTCCCGAAGGACGCCCCTCACTTAGGCCGCTCAAGGCTCAGAATCCAGAATTCTCCCCAATTCCCCGAGGGTGAGGGGCCTGCAGAGGTTGCCCCGGGTCAGCTCTTCACGTAGGAGCCTCTGGGGTATGGGCAAGCACTTCCTTCAGACTCCAAGAGCCTGGTGAGGCTAAGGGGATCTTTGGGATGACATGGGATACTGCAGAAATGACTCCAGGGCTCAAGGGGCCCGCCAGGAGCCAGTGTCTTAGCTGGGATGACCACTGCTGGCAGGCACCAGAGGCACCTGGCCATCGCACTGGACAGTGAGCCACATTCGACATAGTGTGGCTCCCGTGCCCCAACCCAAAGTCCCCCAGAAGCTTTACTTGGGAACCTGAGGGAACCGACATGCCTCCTGGCCAGGAAAGGGACACCAAGCATCCAAGCTGGGTCACAACCCGGCCACCATCTTCAGAATGGGGACCATCCCTAGGGGTCACCAAGATGGGGAGGAAAACAAATTTCCATTTTTGCCTGTTTTTTTACCTTACTCTTTTAGAAACACTTATATGCCTCCAGCACAACTGAAAACCCAGGTATGACTTTACAGCTGGCCTCTGTGTCTGAGGTTCTATACCCGCAGATTCAACCACTGGCAGATCAAGGAGCTGTGCTGCAGTTCAGTTACTGCAGACATGCACACAGAGTGGGCTCGTGCAGGGCACACCCATGCTGTTCAGCAGTCTACTGCACGTGATGCAGCAGCACGGTACGTGTGGATAACTTACAAATGAACAGACACATCTGCACTGGGGTTAAGTACAGACAAATGCGGCTGCACTGGGGTGATTTCCTCTCTTCCACATGGAAGCGCACAGGTAGAGCAAGTCTGCAGTCCTGTGACCAAGACACCCCCACCCCCACCCTCCGGGGAGCGGTCTCAGGACCCCAGGACCCGGGGCGGGGCTCTGACCTGCAGGACTCACCCCACTGTTCGGGCCCTGGCCCTTCCGTGAAGGCGTGTTCGACTCCTCGCCCTGCTCTTCCTGCTGTGGCTCCTCTTCCTCCTCCTCCTCTTCATCCTCCTCCTCCTCCTCTTCTCCTTCCTCCTCCTCCTCCTCCTCCTCGTCATCCTCATCCTCGTCGTCCTCACCCTCATCATCACTGCAAAGGGAGGTCTGGCTGAAGCAGACCCCTCCCTGCCCGGTGGCCCACGTTGGTCCTGAGAACCCACAGACCCCAGCTAGGCAGGAGCCGGGCAGGGAGGGCCGAGGAGCAGCTGTCCCAGACTGGGGACCCAGGAGTCACCTGGAGGCCCGTCCCACAGGGACGCCTGCGCTGCATCTTGTCCCTGTCCCAAAGAACCCGCAGTCCCATGGGGCAGACGGCAGAAAGGAAGAACTCTGTCACAGCTGGAGCCCAGGGCTGGGCGGGAACACTGCCCAGGCTGAGACACCCAGGATGGTGCCACCCATGTCTTGCTGACCACGGGAAACTATGGTCAAGGCAGAGCAAGAGGGCCGCCCTGCCTCTGATGAAGCCTGCTCCACTTCCCCCAGACTGGGGGCCCCTCGAGCCCTTCCTGGCCTAGATCTTGCAGCAGCACAGGACCTGGCCCTGGTGGGACGCGATGGGGGGCCTGACACAAGAATGACGCCCATCTAGAGGTCAGAGAGGCAGGCGGAGGCGGGTGCTAACTGCCGAGCCAGCGCCCATCCACACAGAGGAGGCAGCCCCCACCCCTCACGCCTGGAAGACCCCCGTTTCTGCATCGACCTCTGCCTTCCCCAGTCGACCTCCAAGACTGGTCTCAGAACAGCCCGGGCCAGTCCCATAGCCACTGCACCCCACGTCACTGCTGCCCCGCGTGGCATCACCTCAGATCGAAGCACGCCCCGTGGGAGGCCTCCCCGACCCTCCTGCTTGATGGGGTGGCTGCTTGCAGCCCCTCTATGTCCCTGTGACATTTACACGTGGTCACTTGACTATCACTGTCTCATCCCTTGATCCCTCGCCCATGGCCACAAGGTCTCATGAGTCAGAAACCTTGACTGTCTCGCTGTCGATCCCCTAATGCCCAGCACAGTGCCCGGCACACGACAGGGACTCCACCCATGTTTTCTGAAAGAATAAAGGAAGGAATGAAGAATCCGGGGCCCCAGACCCCCCACCTGAGGGACGCCAGCACCGCGGCCATGTTGAAGCCTTCCAGCACTTCCTGCAGCTGCTCACAGCCTTCTTCTCCCAGCATGTTGCCTGCTCGCGGGGAGGGGCCGGGGGTCAGCACGGGGTGGGGCCCACCGAGCAGGCTGGGGCCAAGGCCACCCCCCTCCTACCATTGAGGTCCAGTTTCTCCAGTTCCGTCTTGTCTGCCACAGCCTCAGCGACGGCCAGAGCAGCCTCTCTCTTGATCTCCCCGAATGACAAGTTCAGCTCCTAAAAGATAATGGGAAGGGGTAGAGGCAGGCAGACACAGGAGCCAGGAGACAAGGGGATCAGGAGACACGGGGGTCAGCAGCCTCCACTTCCCCAGGTGAGGGTTTGAGGCAGACTCTGTCCAGCCAGATAGAACATCGCCACAACAAAAGGAATGCTATTCACCCAACGACTCCCACTAAACCGCAACGACCCGAGTCACTCTTCTTCTCTTTGAAAAGTCAGAAACCCTAGCTTGGAGGGGTGAAGAGACTTGCAGAGTCACTGGGGGAGGAGGAGGTGGAAGGGCCAGGCTGTGAACCCAGGCCCACCTGCCTTGACAGGCCTGAACCCTGCTACCCGCACAGCTGTCACCCTGAGCGCGGAGGAGCCTGGACCCCGGAGGGAAGAGGCAGGGGGTTGGCCAGCACCTTCAGCTTCGGCAGGCCCCCGCGGATGGCGTCTGCGATGGCAACGGCGCCCTTGGAGCGCACCAGGCAGTCCCCGAAGTTGATCACCTCCACCTGCCTCAAGGTCTTCAGCGTCTGTAGGAGGAGGTGGGGGAGCAGGGTAAGGCCCTCAAGCCAGCGTCACACCCCATCGCACCCTGTCGCTCTGCACCCAGTCCAGTTGTCTCATCCGCTCTTCCTGTTACCCCCGGGAGGCCTCCTGGCCTCTGGCTAAGCCCCCTCCAGGGCTCCCTATTACGGGAAGTCTCAAAGAGTCAGCAAGGCCCCCTCCATCTCCCAGCCCTCAGACACACCTTGACCCCCAGCCTGGTCACACCAGGACCAATGGAGCAAGAGTCACTCCAATCTCTGGCCTGCCCACGGGCTGCTGACCCCTTTGCCCAAAACACCGCTCCTGCCCTCCCTGTCCACACAAAGTTCACTTGTCCTGGAGAACTTGGCCACAAGGTGGCCTCTTTCAGGAAGCCTGCCCTGCGTCCGGCTGGAACTCCCTGTGTGCTCCCCAACGCTTGCTCACGTCTTTAAGACCCCACAGCAGGCCTGCCAGACTCCTGTGGGGTCATGCAGGCCTCTGAGGTTGACGAGAACAGCGCGTCTCCCACCCAGCAGCCCTGATGCCCAGCAGCCACTGTGCTCGCGGCTGAGTGGCTCCTTCCTCGCCTCCTCGCCCTTGGGGCTCCCTGAAGGCAGAGTCTCGGACTCAGCTCTGTGTGGCTCGCACTTGGTGCAGCGTTGGGCACTAGACGGGCTCAATAAACAGCTGAGGAAAGACTCGACGAGGCCAACAGGTTGGAGCAGCTTCTATGTGGCCTCTGAGAACAAAATCAGCACCAACAGCCGCGGCTGCATGGAGGCCGCTCAGGATGGGGCAGCGCAGACACACAGAGCTGCCCCCAGGGCCCAGGCCCCATGGTGACAGATGCCCCGTTCGGGACACATGCATGTGGCTAAAGCCACAAGGTACACACGAGGCGGGTGGGCCGGGGGGAGAGCAGCCACCTGCCGACGGCCCAGAAAAGGCAGCTACCAGTCCTGGCCCGCGCGGCCCGTTCCGGCCTGCTGCACCCCTCACCCTGGCCATGGCCACGGCGCCCTTCTCGGTGAAGGTGTTGTCGTTCAGGTTGATGACTCGCAGCAAGGGGTTGATGGCGAAGGCTTGGGCCAGCGCAGTGACACCGGGGTGGTTGATCCCATTCTGGGGCATGTGGACCTCCTCCAGAGTCCCGATGATCTGCGGGGGGGCAGGAGGGAGAGCAGTGAGCCCCGAGGCCAGGGGCGGGGCCAGGGGACACCCCTCGGGCAAGAGGGCAGTACCACCCACCAGGCGTGGGAGGGGCTTGTCTGTAAACAGATGGCAGAGCACAACCACACCTGATCCTCTCCAGTCTCACGAGGGAGACCTACCTGGGATTAGGACCGTCACCAGACAGATGACTGAGATCCGAGGGGCTAAGTAACCTGCCCAGGGCCACACAGCTCTGAGCACTGCTGTCTCTGTCTGGCACCTCTGCACTGCAGGGACCCTGGGCTCAGGCCTGCAGTCAGCCAGGCCCTGGTCTGTATAATGCAGTGCCCCTTGGCCTTTCTTTATGGGGGTCCTGCTGCCTTATTTACACAGTATGAGTGGCAGCCCATGTTCCACATCCTTTTCTGGGGGTAAGGGGGCTTCCTGAACCTAGCAAACCCCCTCACTCCAGCCTTCCCTCACCTCCTTTTCTCTGCCTGGAACACTCTGTCTCCTCCTTTTGCTGGCATTTTCTTGACAGGCTGATCCTCATGTGTTCAATAGCTCTCATTTTGGATGCCTCCTCCCCCAGGAAGACTTCCTGGATTGCCCTACCCCAACCCCGCCCCCAGCACAACCCAGCACTCTTCCTCTCTGCCCCCAGATCGCCTCATCCTCCCCCTCTCACGGTGTTCATCCCTCTGAAGTGTCAAAGCCACCTTCCTGTCTACATCCCAACAGCCCCCAAGATCTCAAGGAGAGGCCCACATCCCAGTCTCCATCACCACCCTGGAGGGACTGAGGACAGGCCTGGCCTAACTCTGTACCCAGGCACCTTGTCAGCTCTGGGCGCCCAGCACAGCACGGGGATTCACAAATGAACACAGGCAGCCCAACTGCACATTCCAAGTCAGGGCTCTTAATATTTTCTATACCACAGAGCATCAGGCAACCTGGTAAAGCCCCAGGGTTCCCTCTCTGGATGTTTTTAAATTTTAAGCTAAATTATACAGAATAACAAATCAATTCAACTGGAAGACAAGTATCAAAACATTTGGAAAACTGCCTAAATATCTGCTGTAGTCATACATATACCTCTTAAGCCAATGGATAATAAGACCTTGGTGTACCGCTAACCTTAACGTATGAGAAACAAATACTTCTGTCTATCCACAATGGCTATCGTTTAACATGAAGATACCTGTGATTTCTCCTGGTGACAAAGCCGCAAGAATTTCTAAAGCTGAAGTTTACTGTCCACACTCACCACGGAATGCTGCATTTTATTAGCTCTGGTAGTGAAATAATCATCCAATATCCCCCTGGCCACGTTCAAAGCCTTCCTTAACTCTATCCACAGACCAGTAGGATCCCACGGCGGGCATGCTCGGTCACGTCCAACTCTATGCAACGCCGTGGACCGTAGCCCACCAGGCCCCTCTGTCCGTGGGATTTTCCAGGCAAGAATATTGGCGCAGGTTGCCATTTCCTACTCGAGGGGATCTTCCTGACCCAGGGATCGAACCCAGTCTCTTGTGTCTCCTGCATTAGTAGGCAGACTCTTTACCACTGAGCCACCGGGGAAGTCCACGGACCTGAGCTAAGACGCCCTGCCCTGAAGGACACCTGAGAGCACCCGCTCCAGCTGCTGCTCCCGCCCTCCTCCCTGGCTCATGGGCCAGTTTCATGGGCTCCATCCCAGCGCCCTTCTCACTGGAGCCAGTGACTGCGACCCCACAGGCCGGGGTCAGCACTCACGCTGCTCTGGCACTGCTGCTTGTTCCCCAGCCTGGCAGGTCACAAATAGCACTGACAATTCACCCCAGGAGGAGGATCACGCCACCTTTCAGACCTGAGTGATGGGGATCCTGTCCCGAGAGGATGGGCTAGCAGCCTCGGAGGGGGAGGCGAGCCGCCCGAGGTCTCTTGGCCAAGTTCTAGCATCGGCCGGCCACGTTCAGCTCGCCCCAGGGCAGGGAGGGCAGAAACCACTCACCCCGAAAGCTTCTGCCAAGGCGGTGGCTCCGTCATTCTCCAGACGGTTTCTGCCGGCCACAAAGACCTTCAGTGCCAGTGGCTTGCCTTGGGCACTGGACTTCCGATGACACTCGGTCAGAGCTGCTGCCAGGATCTGGGGGAGGCAGGAGGCCCTGGTCTTCAACGTGCTGTACCAGCCACAGCCCGGGTGGATACGGGACGAGGAACAGCTCAGCAGCAAGCCCCTCAGCTGGGCCCAGCACCTTGCAGGAACACAGGCTGTGACATCCACCTCTGTGTCCTCCTGTCCCGTCAGCCTGTGGGGCTTAGCCCCATGGTAGGGACAGGGAGAGGGAGACACCAACACCGAGTGATGTAGGCAAGGGACTTCATGGTCAGCCCACCTTAGCATCAGGACCCTCTGTCGAGTGGGCACCATCACAACTCCCACACTCTGGCTGAAGAAACTCGGGTTCACAAAGAGACAGAAACTTTCCTGCAGACACCACACACCCTGGACAGAGCAGCACACCCTGGACAGAACCTGAACCTTCTGGCATCTCCTCCATGTTCCGCAAGGCTCAGGGGAGCCAGCCAAGAGGGCAGGGCTCCCCCCACCATGATCCATCTGACACCCGCCCAGGCTCCAACCAGCCAAACAGCGGGGGCTCAGTTGCTGGGGGTAAAACCCTAAAACCTGGCTTGCCCTGACCCTGGGGTGGTGCCAGGAGGCGGCCTCTATCTAGTGGCACCAACAGAGCAAGAAGCCACAAATACCAGTCGGCTGGTGGGTTGGAAGCGGAGAGACCGCAGCATAGAGAATATAAATGGTTCTCGAGTGGTGCAGCAGCAGAGACACTTACACACACCTGCTAGGCCCTGAGCGCTCCCGGCCAAGGTGCTTTCACACCTCGTTCAACCTCAAAACCAGCCAGGAGACAGAAGGTATTAGCCTTGCCCCTACAACGAGGCAGCCAGGTCAGTGTGGCTGCACACAGCTCTACCTGGGGCACATACAGGACCCGGGACACCGCCAGACTGACCCTGCGACGGTGGGGGTCGGGCGTATGCTCAGGCCAGAGCCCAGCGACTCCTGCTGCAGGCCAGCCTGAGGGATCTGCAGAGGCAGCTCTACTCCGGGTCTGGACTGGTCTCCTGTGGTGAGGCAAACACTGTTGTCTTAACACACAGCTTACTGCCCCTAGACCAGAGGCGTGCGGGCTGCAACGGCCCAGCGTGAGCTGTCCACCGTCCCATGGGGCAGGAGGCGACAGGCCATGTGCAGGGCAGGCCACTGTGGCTCCTCAGCCTGGGTCACCTCAAGCACACACAGGCGCCTCCTGCTGTTCTGACCGGCCATGGGGATGCTGGTTCAAATCCCACACCCGGCCCACGCTAGCTACGTCATCTGAGGCGCTCAACCCAAGAGCTCTAAGCTCAAGTGCCGTTACCTGAAAAGGCAGGGACAGTGTCACCTACCTCTCAGTAAGCGGGGAGAATTAAGGTGACACATCTTTAAAGAGAAGATGTCCCTGTTTGCTGTCAGTTTCTAAGTCCTGGCCCCCTCTTTTTGGTCAGACGGTGAGGGAAGGAGAATGGGAATGCAGACCAGCACTTGGCCTTTCTAGAAGCTGGGCCAGAAGTAGCCAAAATGGGCCAAGAAGAGAATAATCAAGGCTGGCCTCCCCAGCCCGTCTGCCCTGGCCAGCCTGGTTGCTGGCAGGACAGGGGAGGTACCCTGGGCAAGGCTCTGACCAGGGACAGAGCTGAGCTGCACCCAGGGCCTCCCTGAGTGGCCCCTCGCTCTGGGCTCCCTCCGCCACTGCACACGCCAGCGGGTCTGGTGATGCCCAAACCGTGTGCTCTGCAGAGCCAGCAGGTTGGAGCACGTCTGCAATACTGCCTGTGGGTTGCCAAGGCAACACAGAACTGAGGATGGTTGCTTGGCAACCCCACCCTCACAGATCCATCTCCTTTCCCCACTGGCCATAGGCTGCTGCCTTTGAGGCCTTTGTCCTTTGAAGAGAAAAACAAGAGGCGAACCATCCCAGACGGTGGGTGGCCAAGGGCACATACTCCAGGCAGATGCAGACGTAGCAGGGGACCGGGCAGGGAGGAAGGTGGAGGACACAGGGATGTTGGGGAGGGAGTGGCCGCACCCACCTTGCCACCACCGATGCCCATGCCACAGTTGTTGAGCTTGAGTTCATGCAGCGTGAAGCAGGCGGAGCTCTTGAGCAGGGCCTCGAAGCCTCGCACACCGTCAGGCCCAAAGGCATTGTCACTCAGGTCCAGCTCCACCAGCTGGGCCCCGGCCGTGATGAGTCCCTCCCCGAGAGAGATCTGGGCACAGAAGGGGCTCATGTCAGTTTCACAGACAGGACCAGGTGCTACTCCTGGGCCAGGTCCTTCCTGCCCTTGGGGGGCATCTGGCAGATGGGGACCCGGCAGAGACACAGACCGTTTCAGTACAGAGCTGACCATGTTACATCGGACTGAAAACCCTGCAGAGGACTCTTAATTCAGCTGTAGCCTGTGGCTTAGTCACAGGAAAGCTTCCTGCAGGAGGCCACATCTGAGCTCAGTCTGGACAGGCAGCAGCCAATCATGGAATAAGAGGAAGTTCCAGCCAGTAGTAAACCCAGGAGCAGAGGCACACAGCACGAAGCAGCAAGCTGCGTGTCTGGGGACAAGCCTCCACAAGAGGCGGGGGTTAACGCAGGCAGGCGCCAGGCCAAGAACTGTGAACTGGGGCATGAGCGCAGTGGGCTTGGAGGCACGTGAGGGGTACAGAAGACAGGGCCCCAGACCTGGGGAGGGCAGACGGACAGGCGGAGGGAGGCTGGAGGCTGAGTCCCACCCGGGGTGTGAGACAGGGATCCAAGCAACAGAAGAGGCTGTGGGGGCCAGTGTGATGAGAGGTGGTGGAAGGGAAACTAAGTCTCGGCAGGGTTCTCACAGAGGGAGGAGGGACCTGCAGAGATGGGTTCACTGGACGAGGAGGGGAGGAAGAACCACCGATTCCCCAGGGTTTCCAGCGGTGACTGAGCACCCAGGTGGGTGCCCCATTCCCTGCCTCAGCCTAGGACCAGATGTGGCCAGAAGGCGTTGAGCTCTCCCGGGAACCTGCCAGGCTGGGACACCGAAGTTCCCCAGGACAAGTGGGTGGGGCGAGGCGGCTCTGCCAGGGCAGGGCATGGAGGGGGCAGGGGTTCAAGGTGGGAGGCATGGGGAAGACACTGCCCTTGACGGACAGGGCAGCTGAGGCAGTTTCCAAGGCCCCCAAACCCAGATCAACAGCGAAGGGCCATTCTCTGGCTCCTCCGCCCGCTGAAGAAAGCCTAGCCCCAGTGATCGGGCTGCAAGTGATCTCAGCCCTTAGGCAGTCAGAGGCTCAAGCCCTCCCTCTACACCACCCCACCCTTCCTGCATTTCACGCCATTCCCTGACCACAAATTCGTATTCCTGTTTCTGAGACTTGCTCTCACTCTAAGTTTAGTATGGAAATCATGCCTTCTGCAGAACTTGAGAAGATTAACAGCTAAAATGTAGGTAAAACAACAGTGCAGAGGTACCCAGCCAGGATCTCGCCAGTCAGTCTCCTTCAACTTTTCTAACTCAAAATCCTTCTGCTCACACTCACATCAATTCACTTAACCTGCGCTCTGAATCCTAGCCACCCCTGGTTCCTGTCCACCCTTGGGGGCTGGTATCCAGCTTGAGCAACTCTGCTGGGGCTCCATCAATCTCCCACCCCAGTGTCCCCGTGGGGACAGCTGTCCCATCCTGGATGGCCCTTAACTGTCTACTGGACAGAGGTGCTTTAGAGATGAAGCTAGTGCCGGCATCTTAGGAGGCCCGGTGCTGGCTGATCGGAGGCCTGAGAAGATAGGACTGGAACCTTGCTGAGGGCACCCTATGCTGGGAGGCCTCGTGGGGAGGCTGCCAGCCCCGCCCCCTCCCCTTGGGCCCCAGGCAAGCCACGTTGGGTCCTGTGACCCTCCAACATCTCCCACACATGCACACAGGCTGAGAGCACCACCCAAGCCAAGCTGAGCCCCAGGAATGGAGAAACGGAAAAGAGGCAGAGAGAAGCCACCCATGATGAGAACCAAAGCAGAAAGAGTGGCACTGGAGAAAGGGAGGGGCCGGAGGAAGACAGGGCAGCCTGTGTGCAGTCAAGTCAAGAGGGACCTCAGGACGCAGAGAAGGAGGGGCTGGGATGAGGGGATAATCATCTGGGGAGGAGACCCACGCTGCTTGTGGGCAAAATCTCTGAGCTCAGGCCTCTGCTGCACTTCCTATCACGGGCCGCCCAGTCTCCCAGGGACCCTGAGTCCTCACTTCTGGCTCCCCATCACCACGTGTACTGCCACCTGCTTGTCAGGACACAGACAGCAACTGTGCTCGCCTGGCTGCCATGGCAGATCTCCACCACCCCCAGGGCACTCTCAGCCTCCACAAAGAGGAGGCTGTGAGGGAAAGTCCCGGGAGGTGCTAAAGGGGTCCCTGCGGCCCGGTTCGCAAGCAGAGGTTGCCTTTACTCACCAGGGCGGGAGGGATCTCCGACCGCAGCCTCCCCGTGAACATGTCGCTCCAGTGGCATCGCTTTGGAAGGAAAAAGAGAGTTAGCTGAAACCCTTGGAGGTGGCCTTCAGACAGCTCCTCACCCCCATGGACTTGGGACCAGCTCTGATGGACGCTGACAGGACCTGGAGGCCCCAGAGGAAAGGACCATGGGGATCAGCAGCAGTGTCAGGAAAACCCTCCATCTGGCCAACCCTCTGGTTCTCAGAGAAAAAAATCAGGCTGAGAGGGAAGGAAGGGACTGGCCCTGGCCCCCCGGCAAGGCAGCGGAAGGACCAGGACCAAGACACCAGACTCCTGGCCCAGTGCTCCTTCCCAGTCCAATTTTCCCCCATGGTGTGGGCCATAGCAACACGGGACATGATCTTGGAGAGTGGAGGAATGGAAACGAGATAATATAGAACCCACCAGTGAAGAAATTACTCTTTTTTCAATCCTCCTTACCACCTCCAGAAGACAGGTTTGGTTTGGGGTTGGTAAGTCTCACCCACACCCCCACTTCCAGCTCATCTGCCTTTTTAACAAAGGGAGAGAAGGCTTCAGGTTCAGACCCTTTACATGGCAGCGACCTTGAACTAGAATTTAATAACACTTTGATTTCCTTTACAGTAAGGGATGTGATTTTCCAGTTAGAGAAGAGATCGCGTTTGCTTTTAAATTACTTCCAAGTGAGCTGATTTAAAGGCCGTATCAGTTAAATACCACAGAAGCAGTGGCCACGTGGCTGGGTCACATACCATGCTGGGGAGCAGAGGTGAGGCTCCCAGCACACAGCCCTACCTCTAACGCTAGGTCTGTGTCCACTTAAAATATCACCTCTGGCAGCTCTGGCCTTTCCTGGCCAACCCTCGGAAAAATGGACACCAGGAGAAACAACTCTCCCCTGAAACCCAGGCCTCAACACGTATGAACTAGACCCAGCGTTAAGTACTAGAGAGGCTGGTGTTGGCAAAACGCCCACATCCTCCAATAAAGCAAATCACTAACACTCTGCAGACATTGTACACCCGTACGCGAGTGTTTGGGGCCAGAACCGGCAGCTCCAGCCTAAGCGCCTCCCTGCTGACAGCGTTCTCATCCGGGAGCTTCCCCACCCCGGCTCGGACGGGCTGAAGTCAGCATGGGGCTCCAGGGCACGTGGCTGCCTTCTAGTCCTGGCTCAGCTGACCCAGGCCTGCCACTCCCTGACTCTGACCCCCAGCATCTTATCTCTGAAACAGGCTTCAGGCGCCACCCATCTCCACGCGGGCAGCACAGCGGTCGAGAGGCTAGGGTGCTGTCTGGGCTGGGTGAGCCTGGGTCACACTCCGCTCACCTTCCAAGACCTATCATCTGAGGTGCTACAGGAGCGGAGCTACCATCTTATCTCGCCTCAGCGCTGTGCCCAGAAGGGCACCGGGGTCACGGGCACCTCTGCCCCGGCCGCTGCTCCAACACCCTCAGCTCCTTCCTGCAGGGAGGCAAGCTTGAGACTCTGCGGTGAGGTGACCCAAGGCCCTGGGTCTGCACAGGGGGATGCAGAGCAGGCCCTGCTCCCACAGCTCAAGTGCTCTCACTCCAGCCGGCCTGTAGTCACCATGGCAACCACCCAGGGAGGAAAAGCTCCTCTGCATCAAGGAGCCCAGGCGCCACGCAAGGCCAGGCAGTGCAGCCTGCGGCCAATAAGGTGGTGGCACTGGGGCTCCGACCCAGGCCCCTGGATGCCCAGGCTCAGCTGCAGGCACGTCTCCTCTGTTCCCGTCCTTCAGGGATCACCCGGGAGAGCAGAGCTCCTTCACAGAAAAACGCCCCAGCTCATGCGCAGGCAGGAGTCAGGCCCTGGGCAGGAGAGCAGCAGCAGCCTTGCCTCGGCTGTCTGTTAACCTGACCGTGATCCCCCTGAGGACACGAACATCAGGGGCCACGCCGCTGACCAGCTCGGGGCCCTCCACTTCCTCTCATGGCCCTGGCCTCGTCTGCCTTCCCTTTCAGAAAGCCCTCGGGGCCACGGAACGAGTGCTGGACTTGGAAGAATCTCTGGGTTGGCTAAGGAAGGGCACCACCTGCATCTAACCTTCAAGAAAGGACCGGCCATTCGGCTGTGAGAAGGGCAGCTAGAAGGCCCCCAGTGAGCAGCCTTCCAACCACCAGCACCTGAGCTGAGGTGCGCGCCATTTCTGCCCCAAACGCACCTCCTCCGAGGGGCAGTCTTTGCTCAGGAGTCTTTGCCCAGGCTGGGCTGAGCACCTGTCAGAACAGCTCCCAGACCTGCGACACGAGCTGCAGGCTCTCTCCAGCTCTGCTCCTTCCTTTTTCCCTTTCTCACGTGACCCAGTAAACCTCTTATCCTCCTGACACCTTCTCCGGGTCTGGGACCGCCGGGCTCTAGCAGACATATCACACAGGCAGAGGGGCCCCGGCCGGTGCTGTGCCCCGAGATGACCACCCCTAGGGCCCAGGAGGGACTGGACACAGGCACCTGCCAGGAGGGTGGTGTGTGAGCGGAGGCCTGTCCCTAACCAGGCTGAGCTTGCTCACCCCCGACCTCACCTTCAGCTCCGACTTCTTCTCCAAGGCCTTGGCGATGACCCTGGCTGCCTCCACGCCCACTGTGTTGCCCTCCAGGCGCAGGGCCTCTAAGCCGTCAAAGTCTTCAATCTCCTTAATCACGTCTTTGGCTGCCCAGGGACCAAAAAAATCAGAATCTTAGACTTCTGGAGTCATGGGCCAAGGATGCAGGAGCTGAGGCCCAGCAACCACCTCATCCCTCACGACTCCAAGGGCTACGGTGCACTTCCTGGGTGCCAGGCCCGGCTCACCAAGGGGACTCAGACAGACTCACAGTATAGCAGGGGACGTGGCTATGCGGACAGTTCCTCTGTAGTCGTTAGTAGTTAGTCACTCGGGTCATGTCTGACTCTTTGAGACCCCATGGACTGTGCCCCGCCAGGCTCCTCTGTCCATGGGATTCTCCAGGCAAAAATACTTGAGTGGGTAGCCATTCCCTTCTCCAGAGGATGTTCCCAACACAGGAATTGAACCTGGGTCTCCTGCACTGTAGGCAGATTCTTTACCATCTGAGTTACAATTCTTCTGTAACGAGTGTTAAAACAAGTAATGTATGCAAGGCTTGGGAACCAAGGGAAAAGAGGAACTGGCCGGTGTGGGTGAAGAAGGTGCTCGGGGCGCCTTGCGGGTGGTGTGGGTGGAACCTGCCAAGGGGAGAACCCCAGCAGGGCAGGGAGGCAGCACACAGGCATCTAGGGTGAGGGGCTCGGGCAGGCATGTGCATCGGAGCGCTGCTTTATTGCGATAAAAAATCCCATACACTCTAAGTGCCGATCAGCGGAGGGCAGGTTAATTCACCGGGGCGTGTGGCATAAGCAGTCACACTGATCTCACTGTGAATAGCAACAGAGGTGTCTACCTGACTTGGAAAATAATCATTTTACAGTGATAAGTGAAAAATGAGGTTATCCAATGCTGTGTAGTCTTTTAAAACGTTGTATGAATTCTCCTACACACATACACACACACAGTTTTAGAAACCAGACGTTAAAGCAGTTATCTCCAGGTGGTGGGATTCTGGCTCAATCTGTGTTTTCCCAGCATCTGTTCAATGTACTCTCAATGTGTCTGGTTAGAAAGCAGCTTTTTAAGTATCTGTAATTATGATCCCTATTACTTGAAAAAAAAAAAAAAAGGGGGACTCAATTATATGTTTTGGGGAAAAAACACAAAACTTGAAAAAAAAATGCATCAAAATTAACAGTAGTTACATTCCTGGGCTGTGTTATAATGAAGATAATCTCCCCCTCTTCTTTCAATGCTTCTGTATGCTACAATGAGCATGTATTAATTTTACAATCTGAAAAAACCATGCAGGTTACATGAAAGACAAATCTCGTCTGGCTGGTGCAGGATGGATCGGGGTAACGTGGGGAAGAGACGGAGAGGAATGTGAGAGAGGAGGAGGGAACACGACCTTCTAGGCTACGACAACCACAGAAGGGTTGTCAGAAAGTCTGTGATATGCTAGGACTTCCCTAGTGGTCCAGTGGTTAAGAAATTCCCAATGCAGGGGGCCTGGGTTTGATCCCTGGTTGGGGAACTAGACCCCACAAGGCTACAGCTACAACGAAGACCCAGTGCAGCCCAACAGTTTCAAAAGAGAAAGTTCGTGAGCTGCAGCCTCTAAGGGGCTCCCTGAGAAGCTGTCAGAGTTGGGGGAGAGGTGGGGGTCTCCCCATGCGCCTGTCTTCCTCCTCTCCACCCCTAACACTGGACTGCCAGGGAGGTCCCTGAATGGAAACTTGATTATTATACAGAGACTTTATTAATACCAGCTTCCTCATTGGGTCATCGGTTTGTGAAGAAAGGGCCTCTCCTCTTCTCACTTTGCCTCTGCTCACTGCCACCACATCTCCTAAGGCTGTTACTGACAGGTCTGGTCTCGTTGAGTGACCTGAGGTAAGGAAGTGCCTGCGAAGGTCACACAGCTACAGAGTAGTGACCAGCATTCACTTTATGACAAGAAAGGATGGACAGATACGAGCCTCCCATTTCCTAGGAAGGTACACTGAGGCTTCCAAGAATGAAGCCACTCTGCCCAGAAGTTCAGGGGAAATGGCAACGCTGAGCTTCAGACTGGTGTTCGCAAAATGAACCTATGTGCTGCTCCCCAAAGCCTTGCTTCTGTGCACAACCACGGACTTCACACCGGGGGACCCTGGCAGAGAAACCCCCGAACCCCTCTCCCCCTTTGGAGCTGCAACTCCAGAGCACCAGGTGTCCAGGTCGCTTCTGCAGCTGGCACTCAGGGGCAGGGCTGGCGTGGCCTCTCAGTCCTTTGGAAGACCTGCTCCAATAGAGCGTCCCCCTGACATCCAGGGAACGGCCGGCTCACCAGGAGGGAAGGTGGCTGCTCACGGGAGTGTTTACACCGTCCTCAGAGTGAGGTGAGAGATGCCAGGGCCCCAGGGGAAGCCGAGTGTGTGACACAGGCAGAGAGCAGAAAGCACTGCGCCTGCCGCGAGCTGAGCCAGGGGGTCAGAGTGAGCGTGCAAGGAAGAGCGCCCAAGTGGGAAGAGCAGGGACGAGAGAGGGTGGGGCTCACAGCCGGGTCGCCTCTCACTTGACCAGCAATCCAGTCACTTGACGAAGAACTTAAAAAAAACAGGCCAGGAATGGGCCCCAACTGGCCCTAACCACCGACTGTCACCAGGCTGCGTGGAAGGGGTTTCTCTTTTCAGCCTCGACTGCCTCACAAAGGAACAAGTCCCAGGGGCTCTGCTACATAAGGCAGCAAGGCCTTACTTTGGTCCTTACATGACTCAGTGAGGAGAGACAAGGACCTAGTTCTTTGTTTTCCAATTTTTTGGACCTAGTTCTAATCAACGGCCTCATGGCCTTCCCTGGACCTTACCTGCTCACTCCCAGCCAAGACAGAGGCCCTTTCTGGGCTCACGATCAGGCCACCAGGCCCCTTGACACAGCACTCAAGGGCCTCTTCCCAGGCCTCCTTCTGGGATTCTTACTTCTTTTCTCTCAAGGCCACCCTGTGTGTCCTAGCTCCTGACCTGATCCCATGGTTTTCCTGCCTGCGGCGCCCACTCTCATTCAAGTGTCTGCTCATCTTCGGGGACTTTCAGAGCCCTCCTAAGCCTCTCCGTAAGTGGAAAACAAGTGACCCCTTCCCCAGCCTTACTTCCCAGAGCTCTTCCATGTCTCTGCGAGTGTTTCATCTCTCTCCTGTTGAGTGGCTGAGGACCTCACTCCTACTCCAGGTCAGGAGCTCCACAGGGGCTCGGGCTCTAAGCTGCCCATCCCTGGTGACCACCAAAGCGGGAGGCGGCATGTCCAGCTTGAGCCAATGAAGTGCTTACGTGCATTGATTTTAGGAGCAGACAAACCTGAATTTTCTTCCTAGCTCCACTGCTTAGAGCTGGGCCTTAGGAAAGTCCTATCACGACACTCCCTAGGCCTCAATTTCCCAATTTGCAAAATGGGGTGAAACCTACCTCCAGACCTTTTCGGTGGGGATAAAAGGAGACACTCTTTGTACAGCACTGAAGACTACCTGACCCAGTGTTAACGACCAGCATTTAATAGGAAATTCACATTTACTGAGCTGGGCTGAATGTACACTGAGACACACCAGACCAGGGACTCCGCTGGACCTCCGATGGAATCCTGGCTCTGCTATTCAGGGCTACACCACCTTGAGTAAGTTACTGAAGATGAGTAAGTTACTAAAGACTCCGGAGTCCTTTACTCTTTATTTATTAAATGGCAACAGGTTTACCTCCCTTCCCCAGGGATGATGTAAGGATCAGTAGTGACAAAGCACAGTGAGGAACTCTAAAGGTTAAGGCCNCAGGGCTACACCACCTTGAGTAAGTTACTGAAGATGAGTAAGTTACTAAAGACTCCGGAGTCCTTTACTCTTTATTTATTAAATGGCAACAGGTTTACCTCCCTTCCCCAGGGATGATGTAAGGATCAGTAGTGACAAAGCACAGTGAGGAACTCTAAAGGTTAAGGCCCTACAGAGATGTTAGGAATGTGCAAGGACTCAAGCGATCTCTGACCTAGAGGATGGGAGCCAGCCTGCCTGTACACCAGGACAACCAGGCAAGTCCAGACCAGTTTCTCTGGTTGGGCCGGAACCTCAAGAGGCCCCAATGCAGGCGCCTTCACTTCCAGATGCCCAGGATTCGGGGTGGATCTGTGCCAGCCATACTCTGGCCATGGAAGCAAAGACAGCGTCTGCATTCTGCTTCTAGTTCTGTCCAGTCCTGATGCCTGCTCACAGACAGGCGCATCCCTCCCTCCCCCAGGGCCATTCACTGCAGGGACTAGACTCCCAAGAGGGCCCAGAGTCTGTCTCTCTTTTTTTGGCCTGCACTGCACAGCACGTGGGATCTTAGTTCCCTGACCAGGGATTGAACCTATGGCCCCTGCAGTGGAAACGCAGAGTCTTAACCACTGGACCGCCAGGGAAACCCCTGGACTGTCCTTTCATGCAGCCTCACTGCTCTCGGGGGTGCAGTGCTCAGAACCTTCCCGCTCTCGGGAAGGCGGCTATTCCCAGACCAGCTCTGGATCGTGCAGTGAATGTAGGGGTGGATCTGAAGTAAGAAATCAGGGCTGGATCCTGGGACTGCAGCTCACTGTGGTCCCTCAATGCCAACCATTCCCCCAAAAAGGCCCTTCCCGCCTGCCGGCCTGAAGCCACCGGCAGGGATGCCACCACGTGCTCATGGACAAAATGTCCTCAAGCCTCCCTGGGCTAGGACAAGTGTGATCATGAAGCTAACTGGGCCTGACAAGTGGGCTGAGGAGGTGCTCTCTCGCTTGTTCCCTGTCCCTCCGGGGCCAGTCCACACGGGGACTCACCATCATCTGCAGTGTTGAGTTTGAGGCTCTTGCCCTTGAAACTCAGCTGTCCCCCGGCCACCTGGGTCTTGGCAAGCGTCTCTGCTAGCTTGGCAATATCTTCAGAGGCCATGGTGGCTGCGTTGGTAGGCTCCCCTGGAAATCTGCAGACTGAAGAGGTCAAAGTGCATTAAGAGAGAAGATCTCTGGGCATCTCCAGGTTGGGGAGGGCTGGGTAGGACCATTTCAGCTGCCTGATCCCACCTCCCAGGATAAGGAAATCCCAAGCTCTAAACCACTGGGAGAAATAAAAACAACACTGAGTAAGAAAGAGTTCTAAAAGGGCAAAGCTTTCAACTTCTGCAGAGTTACTGTCTCACTACAAGCCCTCCTCTGCCCAACTGCCCCAGGCAGGGTACCAAGCAGAGCCATGTGAGTTGACCACTGGGTCCCCAGGGAATGGCAGTCAAGTCCCAGTCTGACCGCTATGAAGAGTCTCCCCAGAGCACACACCTGCCTGATCATGTTGGGCGCTCTCTGTTTGAGGGTCCCATTCCTCAAACAGAACACGGATGGCTATGGGATCCAGGTTATCCATCCCAAAGAATGCCCCACTGCCCTCACTGGCATGACTCTGGAGGTGGGGCACAGGGCACAGCCCACTGCACAGCTGGTTTCAACCGTGGCCAGGAGACTGGACAGCCTGTGGCGGCCAGATCTCAGGGGTTCCTAGGCGACCAGAGGTCTCTACATCACAGCAGCCACCATCACAATAGACTGAGGACAGAGTTGTTGAAAAAAAGGAGCTTCTAGCCTGTAGTTCAGCAGAATGGCAGAAAGGATCACTGCATTTCCCCAAAGAGGAATGGGTGATCAGGAAGAACAAGGTTATTTAGTGTCTCAGACAGTGATAAGAAAAAAAATAAACAGGAAAAGGGGTAAGAAGCTTTGCTGTTTTCCCTTTTTCTTGGGAGGGAGAATGGGTTTAATCTAGAGTGGCGGTGGTGGTTCAGTCGCTTAGTCGTGTCCAGCTGCTTGCAACCCCATGGACTGGAGCACACCAGGCTTCCCTGTGCTTCACCATCTCCTGCAGCTTGCGCAAACTCATGTCCATTGAGTCGGTGATGCCGTCCAGCCATCTTGTCCTCTGCTGTCCCCTTCTCCTGCCTTCAGTATTTCCCAGCATCGGGGTCTTTTCCAAGGAGTCAGTTCTTCACATCAGGTGGCCAAAGTACTGGGGCTTCAGTGCTTCCAATGAATATTCAGGACTGATTTCCTTTAGGATTGACTGGTTTGATCTCCTTGCAGTCCAAGGGGACTTTCAAGAGTCTTAGAGAAGGTATTATCAAGAAAGAAACAAAGACTTGAAGGATACTGGGGACTGACCCATGCAGATATCTGGGGGAAGAACATTCTTGTAAACGCTCTTGTGGGGGGAAGGGGGGGGGGTCAGAGGAAGTGCAAGGAGGCCAGTGGGGCTGGAACACAGAGAGGGAAGGAGAAAAGAGGTAAGAGATAAAGAGAATTAACAAGAGGCCCCAGTCACAAAAGCCATTTTAAGAACAGAAGCATTTACTCTGAATGACAAAGGGAGCCACTGGAGGGTTTCTAGCAGAAGAGGGACTGTGATGTGAGTTATGTTCTGACAGGATCACTATCTGCTGCGTGAGGCTGGGAATCTCAAAGCTGCTTCAAGAATGAACGACGGGATGAAACTGAACATAACATAGCCTGACAACACCACCACGCCACTCCTTGTAATTCTGGTTTGGGACAATTTAAGGCTAGAAAAACGGTGGTGAGGCGTCCAGATGAAATAGGAACACAGAACTTCTCAGCTGGAAGAGAAGTCCAGTAGGTACACACACACACCCCCATCCTATCCACTATAAAGACCAGACAACACACACACCGTTCACTATAAAGTCTAGGCAACTGGACCACAGAGAGATGAACTGTTTGACGGCTATGAAGAGTCTTGGACTCTTCAGATGGACCAAGATGGACTCTTCATCTTGGACCAGATGACTGGTCCAAGGTCTGCAAAGGGCTAGCGGCGAAGTAAACACAAACATCTCTCCCTCCCGAGCAGAAGCCTGGTACATTTGTCTCCGTGCACATCCACCGCTCCTGCCCAGCGTCGGCAGTGACTCACGCGGGTCCCCGGGGCTGCGGCGGCACCAGCCCAGGTCCTCGGCGAGTGTGGGCCTCTTGGGAGG